>JAQIXS010001178.1:0-32921 GCA_034700785.1 Rossiulus vilnensis | reverse complement strand
AAAAAACACAAAAACACACTGGTATGTACATTAGGTGCCAAAACCGCCAAATACGAAAGGATTTGTCGATTGCCCCTTCCCAGTGATTCGCAGTAATATGCAACTACATGGTGGTTAAATGGGGGATAAAACAAAATGTATGAAAACTATGACGCTCCCAAGTCAGTTTAATCAACGAGTACTTGGTACTTGCAATCCTGGTTTTCATTTCATTAACAAAAGCAATGTCTCTTAATCCTTCAGAAAAAAATCTTCACTCACATAAAGTTAACAGTTTTTGTCACCGTTGGAAAATTTATTTTTATGACTTAAGTCATGTTGGGTTATTAATTTTAAAAAATCGCTTGCATGGGAAGTCAAGAGAGGTTTTAGCGTACGCTTTACAGTAGACTAAGTAGTGTATTTTTAAAATTTTTAAATTGGGATAGTAAAAATTTAGATACTAATAATGTAATAATTCGTGGGGGGGAGGGTGGAAGCACGGCGGATCTCACTTGTCTTGGTGAGACTGGTTAATAACATCAAACTCATCACTTGCGCAGTGATAGAGATGATCGCTGAACTTCTTCCAGGAATTTGTAGAAGTAAGATGATAAAGTGAAACACCAACGCCGTATAAAATACCAATACCTGTATTTAATTGAACACTGATCAAACTACATTCAGCATGTAGTAAATCGTACATTTAAAAAATTTTAAAAAATTAAAAAACGACAAGTGGGAGTTTAATCATGACACTGGCAATCGTTGTACAAAAATTTCCATTGGCATGACAGTATTGATTGATCCCAGCAGAGATCACTTGGGCATTCGAAACGTTGAGGTTGCTTTCCAGCATCACATTGATAAAAATAGTCGCAACTTGTCAAATCCCTCATGTATTGGCCCGCATTCTGACATTTGCCTGAAATAATTTATAGATTACAGTAATTATTTAAGGGGTTACAATACTTGAATAATGGATTTGCCAGGCGAAACCATGGCTCATATTCTGATAACGCTACCTGATGGAATGCCCTCGCTTCCTTCCGCTTTCAGAGGCTTTGGGATAACATTTGCAGACATGGCTACATTTGAAAATAATATTTTTAGTTTTAAAGAAAGACTATGCAATGCCTACGCATATGCAGTAGAATTGAAGCAGAGTTGTGATCATGGCAAAATTTGTCAACTTACCCGCAGCAATCATCAAGGCGCAAATGGCTAAAATGACGAGCTTCATTTTTGATCTTTGAAGAGTGATCTGTATGTGTGCTTCTGTAGTGTTGGATATGGTTTGGTAGCAGATTTAGTGTCCTATATATACTCAATGTTGCTTTAATAATCGAAATCATCTGCGGTATCACTTTTCACAATACTTTCTACGAATTACATATTTCAACAAATTTGAAACATCAGATTTTATCAGGGATTTGTTGTTTTACACAATATCGCCTGTTGTTTACGAAAAACCCTAGTGTAAGAATTACGCCAATAACGTTGAAACGTTGATTTAAGGAAATTAAGATAATTCATATCTTGAGTTTTACTTGATTTCCTGGCCTTGTGCTCTGGTAAATGTCAACATATTATTAAAAACAAGTTGTTTTTGCAATGATTACTCTCTAAACATTATGCTACAATGTAAAATGACATCTCATTTTTACATTAACACATGGTTAATTTTTTTTCAAAACATGACGCTGATATGACGATGTCCACGCCGTTTTTTGAACAAAGAATTATATTATACCAATATACAGACGTGCTATTTATTGAATGGTTTCACTTAGCTCATGAGAATAAACTTTCGCACATTACAAATAAACATTGGCCGTCCGAATTTGCTGACCTGTACTCTGCCCTTAAAAGGTGAGCGCTCGATTTAAGTAAACCAGGTATAGTCAGAGTTGCATTCTGTCTTAAGTGGTTGTTGAATTATAAATGATACTAATTATCTATTTGGAATTCGCGACAAGTTTAATCACATTTTACAAATTTATAAACGTATGTTGAATATCATTGCAGCTTTCGAAATCACATTTATCATAACAATTAAACAAAAGCAACGTTGATATGTATATCAGTTACGATATTTGATTGATCGATTGTTTTGTACCTTTGATTGACAGCAGTCCTGTATGCAGAATTTGAAAATATGGGGTAATGTTTCAACGCTGTTTCGAAACATTTTTGTCGTGCTGTTGTAATTGTACAGTGTAATTGTCTTTATGAGTGAAAAAGAGAAGGTTATATTCAGCCCAATGCCTTCTTGACTTGTTAGTATTGCATGTTTTTATCAAAAACTAAAATTAAAACTAATGTACGGTACATTTTCAATATGGATGCCGTATCATTTGTATATAGTTTTTAAACTAAATACAAAAAGAAAGCAACTTAATTCAAGCGCAACCTATTGTTAAAGTGACCACTAAAGCAAGTCCGTATCAGCACTCAATAACTAAGACTTGCATTTAGATAATTTGGAAAATTGGGTTATTTTTGAAGCTATTTTCGGCATACAAATCAGATACCGCTAAATGCCTTTATGTACATGTAACTAGGTGCACATGATAACAGCATGTTTATAAAAGTAACATAATCTTAAGTTTCCTAAATAAGTGACTTTTATACTAACATACCTGTATCTATGCATCTGGCGGATTAGCAGTCCGATTTGTGATGAACACGTAATTGCATCTCGAATTACAGTGTAGTTTAAAAGTGCAATAAATTACCGTATATTTTAACTACACTGTAATTCGGTATGCATCGCGTGATATCACGCATAGAATAAGTAAGAATTGCTTTTATAAAAAACACAACCACACACAATCACATTGCAAAAAAACGTAAAGAAACTAAAGGATTTTGTGAAAAGCCCCCAGCACCGGGCTTATTTGGAATGCTAAATATTTCTCTCGAACCCATACTGAAAAATGGCTGTAATTTTTTAGAAATTATATACCTGTGCATGTAGACCAGCAATCTCATGAACGAAATTGACGAAATTGGTGTTTGATATTAAAATGATATATTGTTTAGCGAGTCTGTTTAATATTGCATAAGAAGATTTTAAACCATTAACCTCAGTGCTTCATCATCAGCTGACATCAGTTGGCGGAATCCTAATCTGGTACACAAATTCATTTTTGACACGTTTTCTTAGCAATTTGTAATTAAGATATTACATATGTTACGATTCTTTTCGAAAATGTAATCTGCCTCACTGACACAATGAATTGCTCTTTGAATACTTCGTTGCATCCTTTACCTTATTGATAATTTTGAATATGGCTTGACAATAACACGGTTATCTTATCATTTCCAGTGAACGAATGCTAACAATTAAGGACACGTTATAGACAAAAGTTTATGAAAAGCACGACCGAAAATTAACGATTATAAATATTAGAAATGATCTACTAGGTATCTACTGACATTAGAAGTCATGATATCGGTATTAGATTAATGACATTGTTTGCTTTTAATTGGTTCACTGAGCATTTCAGCGGGTCTACATTGAAATGCTCCTCAAACGAATCTTCCTTTAATTTGCCAATTTTTAACAGGTTGCTGATATGAAATGTTCTGTTCATTGATGCCATCTAAGTAGCATACAGCATGTTAATTTACCCTTTGGAATAAATGGGCATCTACGTTTTTAAAATGTTAAAATTTTACAGGCATTAAGTTTTTTCTGTTTCATAAACATAATGTTGAACTCGTAATTGTATTATTTTACAATAAATGCACAACTTTTCATGTCAGTGTGAATCCTATTATCAGCAAATGACAGAATTTGGCTTAAGATTCCTTACATTTTACTTATTCCTTACTTTCCCTGACATTCCCAGATTCTTACGAACCTTCCCAACGGTAATATGTGCGTTTTTACTACTTAAAATGCTTTTATACATAAATGACATTTAAAGGACACGTCACACAATGTAAACATGTGTGTCAGGAGCATTTATCATTGAAGGCACGCCACCTGCACTGGTAGCTAGGTGAGTCATTATACTGATTACTTGAATCATCTAATCGTTATTTTGAATGGGAATGTTGATTGCATGGTCACAGTGGAGTCACACCACCGACACCCCAATTATCCCATCATGTGATGTCAGAAACTACACCCCAACCATTGGGCATATGAATGGTACCCCCTACCATGTGAAATTTAGTTGCTGAAAATAGAGATCATGTACTGGGTACATGTATTGAATATCACATCACAAACTAAATTTTTTAAAAAAAAGTCTTAGTAATTTTGTAGTCAAGGTTGAATCTGCTATAGAGATTGTTTAGATCGAACATCTTTGACTATTTTTAACATACTGATCAGTTCAAATAAAACACGTAGCAAGCAAAAGCATATATCCAAAGTTGAATTATTTCTTGAATTCGTAATATACGTCGAACATAACTCTTTTTGATTTCAAAATGATGCGTTTTAATGTAAGGGTAATGCCATAAAATTTTATTATGCAACGAACGCAATAAACGTTTGTTAATAAATTGTCAATAAATGCCAATAAAGACAACGATTTTCAGTGAACAAAGTTTAAATTGTAAACAATATATTAAAAATCATCCTAGATTTTCGAATATAGAAAAGCTCAACATTATCATCACACACACTCGAGACAACTGCTACATGTACAACTGTCACTGTGTAAATATTGACATTTAGATTGGCTCTTCCATTGACATTCTAATATTAATTGATACCAGCAGGGGGAGTTGGCTGAGCATAGTAATCTTTGTGGAATCATACCAGCATGACACTGGTAAAAGTGCTCACAACCTGTCAAATCTTTCATACACTGGCCCGCTCTGTAGCAACAACCTATAGCAATTGAAAAACGCATTATTTGTAAATTGGCTTCTTCTGGCATAGCTATATTTTCAAATACAGTTTACACTAAATTTGACTTCTGTAGACAAATGATTAATTCCTCCCTCCCCCCTTGAACATTTAAAATTACTAATACTTTCGGTAGTTTGTAAAGTAAATGGATCTCCAATAGCAGCAGCCGAGTCTTTTATACTTAATTTTTGAAGGTTCAGATAATGTTTTGACATCATTGATCTTATATCACGGATGAGGATCCTTTAAAAAAAAACATCTCCAATATTTGTTGTTCAACATTATCTCCAATATTTGTTGTTCAACATTATCTCCAATATTTGTTGTTCAACATTATCTCTGATGTCTAATTTCGTTGTACATGTAAATGCTACTGATTAACCTTGTTATTATCGAGCCATATTTCAGGGTCAGTAAAATATGCAGGGATGTCAAGGAGTATTTGATTATGATTCAGAGAGCATTTAAAAAAATTACTTACATATGCCACGTTTCAAAAAGTTTTATACTGGTTTAGAATGTCACTGGGAAGGCCAACCAATTAAGTAAAGTTCACCAATGCATTGAGATAATAATGTATTTCAATTTCAAAAATGTGTTGTGTAACAGTGAAACTAAGGGTGAACACATTGAGCACTTGTAGTCGTTGTTCTTTGAACTGAAAGAATTGTTTTTTTTATCCTACATTCGTGTATGTGTCATTGTGTCAGGTAAAAGTGATGAAAGACATGTAAAACTGTTACATTCTTTTGTGCACAACCTGCACATAAAATATGCATGTACTTTAGTTACGGACAATCCAGTGAACTCGAAATACATGTAATTCATTTTTTTTAAATCTTTACTGAAATAGCGTTGGTGTATGTCCTTTATGGCCTCCAAAACGCAATAATAGCATAACGATCAACTATTGATAATGTTGATCGACCTCAAATAATACAATACCCAGCAGATAAACTTTTAATTGAATCATATTTGCAGATAATTGACTCTAGTGGTAGAAAGCAATATAAAGTATCATTTGGGGAAATTTTTGCACGCAATAGCAATTTCAGCGAATTGAGATAAATGAGATAAGTGCTTGCTTAACTGGCAATGAAATTACAGGTTTCTTTAACCCATATCTATTGGGTTCACAAACTTAATTCCACCTGAAAACATCCTTCACCATTATACAGTAGCAAATGATTAAGACCTAGATTTAATGTTTTACAGTGTTTTTAGGATAAGCCAAGAGCAAAAATCATCTAAATCACGAATCACTGAGTAAGACGTTCACGATAATTAATGGAGACTTGAAGAAATCAAAATAAATTAACTAAACATTGCTAACTTACGTTTTGTTAATGATGACTACTAAACGATGTAGAACCGATTCGTTATGCCTGTTTCAATTTCATTTAAGATATGTAGACTGAAATAGAAAGATTTTAGTCTGAATTTTCACTATTTGGTACAGCGATTTAATTTGTGGTGATAGTTTAGCCCCCTAACCTTTAAAATGACCATTGACCTAACACTTAGTTCAGAAATGACTTTGTATTAGTTAATCTCAACAAATAATTCTTGAGAGGTTTACCTCGTAAAGGCTTGAATGAAGTCAAAAGTTTTTCAATGCAGGTTTTATAACAAATTGCGCCCATCCTGTTCCTTTCTAAAATTTATATTCAATCTCCATTTTCTCATGGAAACATTGTCAAAAAATGCATATTTTTTATTTATTTTTTCTAGACAGTTAATTTTATAATTGTTATTAAGAAAATCAGGCAAAATTCAATCATCGATTAATTTTTTCAATACGTTCGCTTATGGCGTTCCATTTTTAAATTCATTTAAGCAAAACTTTAATTAATACTCCTGCAAAATCTCATCGTTCCTGATTCGCATTTTTTACTTTTAAGCATTCTTGTAGGTGAAATTAAAAAAAAATCAGCTGTGAGGGAAAGTCGAAAATACCGGAATTACATTATTGATTTCAAAAAGCAGTAATGAATTTAATGCGTGTAAAGCACTACCAGCATTTTTTTTAGTGAAGAGTAATTTTCGTTCATTCTTGTAAAAATATTTGTAATGAGTGATTAAGAAAAACGGAACACATAAATTATCAATATCTATATTTTATTGAACAATGATCAAAACAATTCAGCATAAATAAGTTTAAAATAATAATCGAGATGTGATTAAAACGACTGTTGGGGTTTTAAACCCACCAATAATGGCAGTGACAATGGTTGCGCTCGTATTTCCATTGACATTCCTTTTTTAACTGATCCCAGCAGAGGGCGTTACTGTTAGTGCAGTATGGTTTTGAAACTGATTTTGCACAACTTATATACTAAATATTGAAGGTCTGTAGACAATGGAACATGTTTTTGGTATCACATTATAGGTAATCCATTCCTTAAAGTACATTTACTAGAATGCGTGTATGAAGTGGCATTATCTGAAAGATATCAGATCCTCATCTATGAAGCGTATAAGCTGTCTTGCGAAAACTTGTAAATCTTTATCCTTAAGGTTAATTAAAAAATCCTATATGATTTCTACCTAATTGCTGATACATGTATATACGTTATCGTGCGTATTTTGCATCAGTAATGGACTAACAAAGTAAGATATGTTTTGCCTTTTTGAGTCTTGGGTAAGGTGAAATTATACAAAGCTGCTTAACATCATATCGTAATGTACAAGAAAGAAGAGCCTCAGGGAGAACATTGGCTGCTATCAGGAAGTTACCCTAGGGAAAATTATACTAAGCCAGATTGGTTTAATTGTAAAGCTTGCCGCCATCCCATCAAAACCACCAATGATCTTTCGAACAGTAATATGCATGCTCAGGATGATTCCACTATTATGTTTGATATATACAGTATTAACGTCACATGTAACTCAGATCAAAACGTTGTTTCCAAAATTACATTAATTAATCATATGCTTAGTCCTGCATTATCCGTTAATACATACGTTTATTTTTATGACATATTAAATAAAATACAAGGTGATCCAGAAATCGCAGAACTCGACTGATAAGTGGTGCAACCATCACAAGTGAGCAGGGGAAAGTAATTTTTCTATGAATGTCTGACAGCACTGTAATATTAGCTGAGTATTGTGCATGCAGTAGGACCTTGAGCATCTGCCAACTCTTACCGGTTGAGTTTAGGCCTTTACGAGTGCAAAATGAGTTTTGCATGAGCACAATAAATGTTCATTTTGGAACATGTTTGTTGTGCATTTTCACGTCGCAGGGTGTGGGCCTTGTTTTCTTTAGAGAAACGGTTAATGCTGAACGTTACAAGGAATTTATCATGCAATTTATTTCCTTGTTGCATGATACATTGTGATTGCTAGTTTCATCAAGCTGAGACCACTGCACTTACTACACAGTCAATACCATCATGTCCATTTTAACATAGTTTTTTTGGTGATCATCTGATTTTTAAGGGCTTATGGCCACTCGTTCTCTAGATCCAACGCCACTGCTTTTTTATGTGGTGATGCTGTTTGCATTTATTTTATTTCAAGCATTTTCATTTGCTTTGGCGTTAATCTATAGTTAAAGCATGTAGATATTTTCTTTGAGTTCAGTGACATTAAATTTAGGTATCTGAATAATTAAACTGTTTAACCATCGTTCAGTTATGTGCATCTCTTGTTTAATTAGTCATTACCTTCTCAAAGAATTCCATTTATCAAATATGCGCGGTAGTCGAAGTTATCGAAATCACATTCCTGAATGCAAAAGGCAGTAGACCTAGCGAATCCTTAATTTGTATTAAATGCCTGAAAAGCTCTAATAGCAAATAATACTTTGTCCAAGCCATAAAGGTCGTTACCCTTCTTGCTTATTAGCTTCTCTCTCTAATAGCAAATTTATAGTGCAAAGTATATTTTTAAGTGATTGTAGAATTTACGAATTGGAATTGAGAATGACAAAGTAAATCATAAACATGTTATTAAATATCGACGTTTTTTATTGAATATCGACCAAAACACTTTCAGCATAAATAATAAGGTTAAACTAATTTTCGAGTTGTGATTAAAACGACAGGTGCAGAATTTAATGATGACGATGACATGTACATTGGTTGGGCAAGTATTTCCATTGACATTCCTTTTTTAACTGATCCCAGCAGAGGGCGTAACTGGAGCAAGTGAAACGTCGGGGAATCAAAGCAGCATCGCATTGATAGAAATGTTCGCAACTTGTCCGATCCCTCAAGTATTCTCCCACATATCGGCATCGACCTGAAATAGTACATATATTGCGATGATTATTTCGTGTGAATTTATTATAGTCTACTAACAGAGTGGACAGCAGAAATGACGCTTTTAATTTACGATGATGCTAACCAAATGCGACACCTTCATTGCTGCCCTCCACTTCGACAGGCTCAGGAATAGTCTCTACAGACATAGCTACAATTGTAAATAAAACGTTCAGTTTTAGAGAAAGACTTGCATGCATCATGCTTTCCTTACATATTCAGTAAAAATTTAGCCGAATTGTGATAATGACACAGTTTGCCCTGCAACTTACCTGCAGCTATCATCAAGGCGCAAATGGTTAAAATAACGAGCTTATTCATTTTCAGTATATAAATAGAAGTTCGTATGTGTGCTCTGTTACTGTCAGTGGATTATGATTTGGAAAGAGTTGGGTTATGCTTATATACTAAATGTTGAAGGTCTTAACAATGAAACAGTATATTCGCATCACACTATAAGCAATCCATTCCTTAAATTACGTTTACCAGAATCCGTGTATGAAAAATCAGTTATCTGAAAGATATCAGGCCCTCATCTATGCAGTGTATTATTTGTCTTATGAAAGCCTTGTAAATCTTTATCCTTAAGGTTAATTATAAAATAATGCTATATGATTACATCTTAATTGTTGCGATAATAGCGTTAATGTTTAAAAGTCGCTGCTCTTATGGTTTTATCTTTAGCGTTCAATGATATGTTATCCTTTTTTTTCTAATCCAAATTTCACAGATGATGCTCTTTTCTTTTTTAGATTTCTTATCCTGTGACTGTTATATACATGTACATGTATGTTGTTTTAATGTACAGCTTTATTTAAAATTATCATAAATTAATTGGTCCTATGTAATTGATTCGTTAAATTTGATCAAGTTGGATTAGTTTCTATTTCTGAAAGTTGTCTTAATTTATCCATAGTAAAAAATATATAATGAAATCGGTAATTTACAATTAAAACGATATTATTCTTTAAAAATAACTCATTCGAATCAACGTAAACTAACGGTTCAAAATCCTGAATACTAAGCAATGAAACATCTTAAATATGTTAAATAATATCCTCAATACAACTCAGTACCGTACTGTCATCAAAGATATGCCATGTGGTATGGGGGTGTAATCACTCAAACCGTGTTATTGTTTATTTATTTTTTATTCAGCGGTTACACCGCATTTTTATCGTCTCCATCATCATCGACTATCCTTGGGAAAGGAATTTGGGGAAACGCTCTCATCTCGCTGACAAATCTAGTAGCTTTACACTGCTCCAATTCAAGTTCCTGCTCTAGACCCACCCGGTAAGAATTCCACATAAGGCAACAATATTCAAGAAAGGGTCTTACTAATGATATACACGTACACAATTTTTTAAAACTTTTTGAGGGGATTTTTTGAATATTCTATGGACAAATCTAAATTTGGCAAACCAGTAATATTTTACTAATGTTCGTACCCCAATGCATATCATCTGTGATAATGATTCCTAAATATTTTACAGAAGAGATGAATTTTAAAGCAAAACTTTCCTGACTGGAATGCAAAACTGTTCTTTTTTAGGAGATCATATACTCATGACCAAACATTTTCATGCATTGAGCGAAAGCTGCCATATTCTGCACCAGGCCGAAATAACACCTATGCTTTTAGAAGGATTTTACTGAAAAGAGTAATTTTCGTTCATTCTTGTAAAAATGTGTGTAATGAGTGATTAAGAAAAACGGAACACATAAATTATCAATATCTATATTTTATTGAACAATAAGGAAAACAATTCAGCATAAATAATAAGTTTAAAATAATAATCGAGATGTGATTAAAACGACTGTTGGGGTTTTAAACCCACCAATAATGACAGTGACAATGGTTGCGCTCGTATTTCCATTGACATTCCTTTTTTAACTGATCCCAGCAGAGGGCGTAACTGGAGCAAGTGAAACGTCGGGGAATCAAAGCAGCATCGCATTGATAGAAATGTTCGCAACTTGTCCGATCCCTCAAGTATTCTCCCACATATCGGCATCGACCTGAAATAGTACATATATTGCGATGATTATTTCGTGTGAATTTATTATAGTCTACTAACAGAGTGGACAGCAGAAATGACGCTTTTAATTTACGATGATGCTAACCAAATGCGACACCTTCATTGCTGCCCTCCACTTCGACAGGCTCAGGAATAGTCTCTACAGACATAGCTGCAATTGTAAATGAAGTGTTTATTTTTAAACAAAGACTTGCATGCATCATGCTTTGCCTTCATGTAGGCCTACACAGGAAATTGTGATCATTTCTCAATTTCTCAACTTACCTGCAGCTACCATCAAGGCGCAAATGGTTACAATAAGTAGCTTATTCATCTTTGATTCGTATGTGTGCTCTGTTACTGTTAGTGCTGTATGGTTTGAAAACAGTGTTGGAACGACTTATATACTAAATGTTGAAGGTCTCTTGACAATGGAACACGATATTGGCATAAGAATATAGGTAATCCATTCCTTTAATTACGTTTAATAGAATTCCTGTATGAAGTGGGCATTATCTGGAAGATATCAGGCCCTCATCTATGAAGTGTTATTTGTCTTATGAAAGCCTTGTAATTCTTTATCCTTAAGATTAATTATAAAATAATGCTATATGATTTAATCATTAAGATTAAATGCCATAATAGCGTTAATGTTTAACAGCCGCTGCTCTAATGGTTTTATCTTTAAGGTTCAATAAAATGTTATCCTTTTTTTTCTAATCCAAACTTCACATATGATGCTGTTTTTCTTCTTTGATTTCCTCGCTCCCCGGCGAGAATATCGAGTTGAATATCCTTGTAACAATTGTATCGAATTATTATTCTAAAGAGACTTTTTCAAATTTCCAGTAAAAATATCTTTGAGATTTAATTTTTGTTATCATCTTATTCTTGCACATGAAGACCAATTATGCTCTATGATTGGCGTTATAATTACAAAATGTTCATTTTTAAGTTATGTCACTGTTCTTGCCAGGGTGCGAAATGTTGTTTTAATGTGCAGTTCTATAAAAAAAGGATTCTAAATGTATTTGTCTTTAGCATTCGATTAGATAAATATGATCAAATTGCAGTTTCTGTGACTGAAAGATGCTTTAACGTATCCATAGGAAAAATATAAGGAATGAATCGTGAATGTCCTATTTAAAGATATTATTTTTTAAAATGACTAATACAAATTGACCTCTACTAATGGTTTATATTTCTGAATACCAAGCATTGAAATATCTTTAGTATTTTGAATCTTACTTATAATTCAATTCAGTACCCCTTTGTCAGCAAAGATGCATGTATGCCATGTGATAAATGGGGGTGTAATCCATTAACCTGTGTCGTTATTCATTTATTTTTTGTTTAGAGGTTACCACCGCAATTTTATGATCACCGTCATCATCGACAAAATAATTTTCGGTTAGTTTAGGGCTGACCTTTGGAAACGAATTCCAACGTCTAATGGCAAGTAATAAAAACTAACAATAGTATTTGTCCAAACGGGCTCCTATTTCCATAAATGGGATTGAATGTAAGTTTCTACCACCTCGGTGGTTTCGATTTAAGATATTTCCATAAATGGGCTGCGATCAAGACGGAAGGCTCAAAACATGGGGCTCTTTGAAATATTTACCTTATCAGGTAATTGTAATTTGGTAGAGGGAATCTTTGAACGTAACCACCGAGGTGGTAGAAACTTTCATTCCAACCAGCTTATGGAACTCCGAGCACATTCGGATTCATTCTAATGGTCATTTTTCTTGCATGTCATTCCACGTTGGAATGCTCTTCCAAAGGACAGTCTTAAGCTGCATGAAGTTCAATGTTACAATGATGTCGGTGTACACCCCATTGAGGTGGCAATCACCGAATAATATTGGGTTGATGGATTACACCCCCCTTCCACATGGCATATCACTTGCAGCTAGTAGGGTACTGAGTTGAATTGAATATATGGATGGCATTAATTTCAAATGGACCGAAAAGACAGCTAAACGCAAACCTGAATAAAACACAGTTGATTTAAAGTAAAATATGCAATAATGAATTAAACTGTCTTTCATTTCACAACATCAAACATGCCAGCAATAATTCTTATAATATGAACTGCTAACATAACACAAAATTGTTATATCAGAGAATACTTCCCATACACATTTGCATTTTAGATGCACAAAGAGTACTTTTATTTAATAATATAGAGTAAGCAAAGTGTTTCAGGTTTATATGATAATATTGCACGTAGGACGACCCAATATCTTGGAAAATGATTATCCGCAACTCACGATGAGTTTATTCCCGAAAACGCCAACGAAACAAATGGAATTCTCAAATTGAAATCTGCAACATTAGCTTTGGCACTAAATGTCTTCAAATATACGTAAATGCAACTGTAGTTAGTTATACATGAACACCACAACATGGTCAATAGCAAAAACCATTTTAAAAAGCATATGCATTATAATGGAGGATTAAACGCGCTGCTATATCAGATAAACCTTTACAGCACATTATATTATATGCAACACAAACGCTGGATGTTCTTCTGTTTTTTCTTTCAAGCACAAAACACGGCGGAGTGTGGGATTTAACTTGGCGTTGCCATACGACCTACAAATAATTTAGGCTTAAGAGTAAATTGTATACCTTGCACTAAAGACGGCTGGTTAGTAGACATCGCCCTCTCACGATAATTTGATCGAAAATTATACAATGGACCTCAGTACGAAAGAAACATTTAACAGGCTATTGACTATGCAAAAGTATAGTTAAAGAACGTACAATTCGAATAGCATCTTCGCTAGCATGCCACCATATCCCCATCACTCAGATTCAGAATCTTGAAACGAGCCGAACCTACGGCGCTTCCCTTTCTCAAGTTCCAAGATTCCTGAAAGCCCGGATTACTACGCCGCTTTGAATAAGAGACTAGTTCATTTATTAAGCCCTTTGTAGGGATCATGCCTGATAAATCTTGATTTGTGAATTGTCATACACATAGACTGTGATATGAATTTGTGACAACTGCGATAAAATCTTTCAAAAATATACTCATTTATTTATTTCGCGCTTTAATATTGCTAATGTTACCACCATGAAGTTATATCGTTGTGATTTAGGAATTACTCAATTTATCTGATTATCGGATGCAATCAGTTTAACAAGCCGGTCAGCAATCTCGATTTCGCATCATTTTAATATTGATGACTAGGCCTACATGGAGCTTGACAAAATTATCAGCTTAATTTACTTCAGTCCGCTGATTATACGTATACAGAAACATGTATTTGTTTTCATAATTAAACGTTAGTGGTGTGCATCGTCTGAACTTGTTTGAACGAAATCAAATTAGCGATATCTATATTTTTCACGGAACTGTTGTTTTTTCTGAAAAGTTGATTTTTGGCACTTGATACGTTTAGATATGGTTTGGCACCCTTCAAGTGTTTGACAAGGCCGGGAAAGTTTACTTTATTTACGTATTTCGTTATTCTAGAAAAGATCAAAGGAAGTATTGAATTGTCGCAAAGATCGCTTAGGACCTGATTAAGGGGTCAAACGGATGTTCAATTCTCGCGACTGATTATTAACACTAATGAATTTGTTTTTTCCATAGGACTTTGGTGGTCCGCTTTTTCTCTGATACGTGTTATAATATTTTAAAATGTCTTTGTAACTTAATAAAAAAACTTTTCGTTTTTGTGAAAAAAATCTTTGTTTTATAATTACCGTAGAGAGGACATTTAAAAACAAGACAACATTAAATGTGAACGGTTTTTTTGTGACAAATAGGCCTACCTGAAGATCTTCCCAGTAATAACCTTTTTAAAGCTGAGCCCTTTAGTTTCGTAAAAATGTTATTCAAGTGTATATATATATGATCACTATGATTCATTCACAATTTATGAGTTAGTTTTCCAAACCAACAGAAATTCAAAAAATGTACAATTCACAAGTCATATTTCCATCTAGCCGCATGAAAAATTCTCCGCTGTTATCTTTCGCTGACTTATCACCTCGTGTCATTTAGAGATAAACTTATCGCAGATTGATAAATCGCGTGGGTCGAACTTAGCTATTGTAATACCGTGCTGCAAAACATTAATTACCACAGAGTATGCGAATGAAATATTCAGTGCCATTTCCAAGGAGCATTCTCATCTTGTAAACAACTTCCTCACTGGCATTTCGTCATTGGATTGCATGAACGTTTCCTGTAAATATCTGATACCATTTGGCAATGTCAGCAGCTGGTGTGAAAGGCCCATTCGGCTAATCTATGCCGAACCATGGGGAACCATCTGCCACTTTACAAACCACAAGTTAAACGCAAGAAAAAGCTGGTGAACGACATCAGAGCCTTCCTCCTTCGCCTTGCCATCAACTGCAACGTGAACGCTGTCCCAGTTGACTCTGGACAGCTGAAAATCCTCATCAAGCAGAGCAATCAGTTTGTAATGTTATTAATAGAATTATTCGACTACCTCCATTTAATCTACAAGGCAAGGAATTTGGGTGAGAAGTTGGTTTACAAGATCGAAATGATTTTCTTTAACATCAAAGACATGGGAGAGCTCCTGCTGGTGATCTTGAGGAACGTTTTTTTGGGACAACAGTTTTTCACCGACAGGGGAAATGAATTTAAGTCAGTTTTCATGATGTACCAGAAAGGGGTGTCCGACATTCAGCAGTCCTTTGCAGCGGTCATTCAATACACGGTGACCATAATATCATTGGTCCACCCCAAAACCGACCTAATGCACGCAACGAACAATACTATTCAGAAGACCATGGACGACATTTACAGGCAGCTGCTCCTGCTTATAAATATGTTCGAAAATTTTCAGGAAATGATGCAGTCGACCAAAAAAATGTTTTATGAAGTCCTAGAAGAAATTTACAGTAAGCAAATTTCTCCCAGTTTATTCAATACTCGCTTCTTCAAGAACAGCACAACGACCAACCTTCATAATGTGTATGTTGGGTCATCACTCATCCAGTGTAAATAACCATTTAAACCCGACCAGTTGACTCTGAACAGCTGAAAATCCTCATCAATACCCAACACACACACAAATAATTAAAACATTTTTGCTTGAAATATTTATTATTATAATCGATACGGTTATTTTTTCCCGTGTAGAATTTCCACTAGGGTATGAGTTTTTCTTTCTTTTTTTGTAATTTGAACATGGCAAGTTTGCTTGTAAAAAGATAGAGGGAAATCCCATTTTCGGGGGTCGTATCAAATTTTTTATAAATAAACGGGTCGACGTTTTGAAATTATAAAAAAAATACGTCAGACCATAGTTGACAACAAATCGTACCCTTGGATACATAAATTTAGCAATTATAATAAGTATTTGAAGCAATAATGTGCATTAGTTTTTGCATAGTGGATTCATTAGATATCAATCACATTTTCGTTTTCAATTCGTGTAATTATTCGTGTTTTTATTTATTTACAGCCCTTACGTTGTTCAAAATAATAGCAGTCGGTGTAATTGCATTTTTAATATTTACGTGTGCATTGCTGCTAAAGTTAACAACGATTTGGGTAATTATGCTAAGTAAGTGTGTAGGCTAGTTACTAAACTTTGTGATTGTTTGGGAGTTCCTTTATTGTTAATCCTTATATACCTGCGCATGTATAGGCCCTGTGAATTAAAAACACATTTGAGCAAAAAATTAAGTGACGCTCAATTGTTTTATAGTTGGTTAAAACTATCCATTAATTTATCTGGTTGTGAGTAAATCATATACAATTCTACGAGTGATTTCAACCATCGATGCAAGGGAATTATGTCATGGGACTAAAAATGTTGTAATTACTGCAAAACAGAATGATTTTATTCGGTATAAATCTGAATATGTATCAAAACCACCTTTTAACTAAAATATACACATTTGATCAAAATAAATTCTAGCTGTAATTCGCAATTTCTTAGAAACTTTAATGTATATTTGAATCTTTTGAGTTGTTAATCATGTTACATAATATTTACAGAGCTTTTTGTTAATTTTAACCAATATCCTTGTTATCTTAAAAGACCTTGGGGATGACAGACAACGTTATCAAATCAGTGGCCCAATGTAAACAGACGTTTCATAGAAATTACTGCGCTATACAACAAATGTGCTGCAAATAATATTGCACTTTCTTATCACAGGTGCTTTGTGCGCATTTACCGAATGGCATATTGCCACTAATCTAATTACCAACTGCTCATCGAAACAGCTCTACGAAGTATTCAGCGCTTACGACGCAAAGGCAAATACTGTGAGCACGTCTAGGATATTAACACGACACTTAACTAACCCATAATCAGTTGCACAGATGTCCGTTAATCGGCGATCAAAGCAAATATTATGTACATGGTAGATTTCCGTTACAATCGATCAAACGATAATGGGTTTTTTTTTCTTTGTTTTAATTAGAGGAAGTACAGTGGTCGTATAATTCCCCAGGATTGGTTTTCCGGAAGCAATGAAGTCGTAGCTTCCAAAGAAGAAGGCTTAGCAGATCAAAGCGGTCGATAAGTGGCGCTTGGAAAATAAATCTCTTATTTTTATGTAAATATAAAGTGAGTGACCCAACGCTTATCAGGATTATGAGTATATTTAACAACATCAACTACAGAGAAACCTGGCTATAGTGACCACTTTAATGTGTAATTTTTTGCATCATTATAATAAAATCTTAAATTAGGAATCTGACATGTACATTTAATTTTTAAATGAAAATGATGATAATTAACTGTTTTAGGTTTAAAAATTTGGAAGAAAACTAATACCCCAAATTAATACATACATTCATCGCAAGCTTTATAATTCGATACATCGAATTTTTTTTAATTAATATTTCCCCCCCCAAATTTTTAAACCTAAAACAGTTAATTATCATAACTTTCATTTAAAAATTAAATGTACATGTGGGAGTCCTAATTTAAGATTTTATTATGATGATGCAAAAACAATTACACATTTTTGCTTTAAATATTAATTATAGTTGCTAAATTTATTTTTCCCATACCCGTTCTCGAGCCAGAATAATCAGAGGACACTGTAGCTGAATACACGTGGCACTTCGCTATTTATTGTCTGAATTAAGTGTAATACAATCTTTGACCTAGATTATCAAATACATAACCTAAAATTTAAATTCACCAGAACACGTGCGGATGACATGCGATGCCATTACATGTTCTTGTAAGTGATCTCCAGGATATTTGGGCGGCAGTGTGCTGCTTAATGTATGCCACGCGAACGATTGCTCTTTTGTATTTGGTTTCATTCAAGTAGTTCATGCTTGAAGTATCATAATACACGTATGTCAATCTACGATGCTTCTTCATGACATAAAGGCCTTGGAATGATGTATATTCATCGCATGCTTTATAAATCACATTCACATTTCGGAAAGATCGACGCTTCCATTTTATCGGCTGAACTTTGATTGTTATATATTTTCGCTTAAAATTGCATCCTTGAAAATTAAGATAGCAGATTAAGGGCGTCTGTACCATAATCCACAGTCAGGGTCAGGTAATGTATAAGGGTTGCGCCTGATTAGTTTTCAGCAGCGAAAACTTACGTAAAGGGCGAATTAACTAAAAGGATGCCCACTCTGCATAAAAATTACTCCCACATTTTTGCTTCAAATATTTGCTATAATTGCTACTTTTTTTTCCTGTGTAGAATTGGTTGTCCACTAATGTCTGCGGTTTTTTATTATCTAAAAATTCTCGTTTATTTACAATAATCGAAATAAACTTCGATAAAAAAACGTTGTGAAACCAAACCTCCCTAAAACGTATCTGCATCTCTATGAAACCTCTGAATATGGACATCGGAGGTTGCCTAATTTTTTTCAAGTTTATCTTTTTATATATAAATAAACGGGGCATTTTCAAATTATGAAAAATAACTCAGACCCTAGTGGACGGCTAATTCTGTACTGGAAAAAGTAAATTTAGCAAAGAGGATCACGCCATAATTATTTATAGTTCTGAAAATAATGTGTTAAGGAAAGTACACTAAAATGCAAATAATTGCACATGTAGTCAAAGTATTCAATTCGTTATTAATAATCCTGGTTAAAGCGTTACTTTAAATGTTAACATTCTCCTTTTTTCTTTGACGGAATAAACTATTATTATTATTAATACCGTTCAAAACAATTTTGTGAAAAATGTCTTAAAAATCTGAAGATGTCATAAAGCATCGGTGCATATATGCTCGTCAAATTTGTTATTTTACAAATGCAATACGTGCTTTTTTGTAGCAAAGTTGTACCTTTCCAAAGAAAAAAAAAACATTACATTAAACCACTCTCAATTATGTACGAAAAAAGAAGCGGACGAATTAAATGTGGATGTGACATTTATGTGCGATTTGCTTCGCATATCAAACAATTAGCAACTACTTACAAAATCCCACACAAGGGGGCGAAGTGCAATCATTTATTAACAACTCGAAATCAACAAATACATTAATCGTTTTATCACCCAATATTATTTCTTAATAAATAATTTACTAACATGCGTGACCTGTGATTCGTTTCCCTTAAAATCAGTTTGCCAAAACCACACATATCGCTCTAGTTTTATGAAGGTTATAATAAGTGCAAGAATATTATGTCTAATAATATCATTAAAAGTGGCGCAATCTTTCGCTAAACTTTTTATTTACGTGTAAACTAAATGATTGCTTTAAGCGTGGCTAAAACGCGTGGCCAACGCTTTATAACTTTTATTGGACCAATAAAAAACACCCGACCGTGCACGAGTAAATCATTCATATGTTGTACAATTTGAAGTACCAATTACCGAAAAAAATAATATCGCGTTCGCGTGGCATCTTAAAAACTTTTCCATATTCTTTACAACAAATTTGGCAAGCTGAAATCTGATTGCACACACGCTCAACGATTATAATTAATGTCCAACAAATATATCACTCTTATTGACTTCACGAAAACTGCGAGAATGTTTAAAATATTGATAGTTAACTTCTTGTTATCTTCCTTAGCAACCCAGATCAGACAAAATAAAGGACGAAGGGTTAAACCCATACGTCTTCAACAATAATTTGTTTTTTTGATTACGTTTTTACATTAAAAAATGCTACGAGTAAAGTACAGTATGATTGTGGAAGTAGAAGTATATTTAATTAATTTGATTAGACTTTTACGCCTGTGAAGAATAAACTTCGACCAAAAATTTTTTAAAGTATTTAATCTGTCAAGGTTTCAAAATAAAGCATTTGAAAACAGTTTGTTTACCAAATGAAAGACTGCGCTGTTTCATTAACTCAAACTGTAATCGTGAAAATACGCGGGAAAGAATCTTAATTAAAATAGTTTGAATATAGCCATATACGGAGTTACATTTGCCATAACTGGCCTGTATGATCTACATGTATAAGACCATGCTGTATATGGAATTATATTGAAATTGCCATGATTGGGAACTTTAGATAAAATTAAGTCATATACACGTAAAATATGCGTCGCAATATATGTAAAACATTGCAGTTTAAAAATATGTTATCCAATATGTGAATTTAGAGCTGAAAACAAGTCTGCAGGAAAAATAAATATAGGTCTTTATGAACATACATGTATATGACGTTTTCCATTCATCGGTAGATCAAAAATTGACCACAAATGGCCATTATACACAATTTTAACCATATTTGTCAACATATTTAAAGATATGCTCATAAATTTAAACATGCGTGTCCAGGCTGATCGATTACACCCCCTACCACATCGCATATTACCAGCTACAAGTAGGGTACTGAGTTGAAGTGAATTGAAAGGTTTATTCAAAATTAACAATTTTTTCAATAACAAAGACATTACTCTCAGGCAATGTTGAGTGAAACAAACCCAAGCAAGTAAAGCTCAGTTACTCAAACAAGCAAAGCTCAGTTACCCAAGCAAGCAAAGCTTAGTTACCCTTTGTTAGCTTTGTTTCACTCAACATTGCCTGAGAGTATTGTTTTTGTTATTGAAAAAATTTGTTAATTTTGAATAAACCTTTCAATTTAATTCAACTTAGTACCCTACTAGCAGCAAGTGATATGCCATGGGGATGAGGGAAGAGGGGGGGTAATCGATCATCCTGGACACACATGTTTAAAT
Organism: Rossiulus vilnensis; assembly: GCA_034700785.1. NCBI lineage: Eukaryota > Metazoa > Arthropoda > Diplopoda > Julida > Julidae > Rossiulus > Rossiulus vilnensis. Next base: position 11,642 of record JAQIXS010001178.1, on the reverse strand, counting down.
GTATGAACAAACAAGAATCTTTAAATACGTTGACAAATATGGTCAAAATTGTACAATGGTCAATTGTGGCCAATTTTCGATCTACCCATGCATGGAAAACGTCATTTATGTCCTTAAATGGCCTATATTTATATTTCAATTTACTAGCAAACATCTGCATGTAGATGACAGCACATTTAAAACGCTTCATTTTCACGCTATTGCTACTTTCTACTGAGATGCTTAGCAGCTTGACCACACTGCAACAGCCAGCATGTTCAACCAGACAATTCCCGACGGGCTATTTAGCACCCTGAAGACAAAGACAGAACGAGCGTGGTAAGGTATGCAAAATACACGCCCCGAGAAAACATCGCGAGCAAATAGCACCAGCGTGAATCAGCTGAACCCAGGTTAGCACCTTTCAAGTTTCTGATCGGCAGGACCAGTTTTCCGAGGTGCTAAATAGGCGTTCCGCCCATGTACATGATGGCGATTTTATGGCTGATTCAGCAAAGTAGCCAACCTTTCCCAGGTGCGATTCCGATTTCAGGCCCTCCTTTGCGGTCGGCACACGTCCAGAGCAGTCATCCAGAAAGATGAGTCCAGAGACCACCAACAACATCGTGCCTCCAGAGCAGCCAAGCCAGCAATTCAGCAACGGAGATGCAAGCATCCAGAAGCTGGAAATCAGAGAAAATGGGATCTCCAAGGGAAGCCGTTCTGGGGCGTATGCAGCCGCCTTCACGGCATGCCTGGACGCCGCTGCCCTGGGCACGGTGATCGGCTACGCATCTCCAGCAGTCCCTGACATCAACGGCCACAAGAGTCCTTTCCACCTGAGCAGCGTTGAGCAGATCTCTTGGTTCGTGAGCATCATCGCTCTGGGCGAGATGGTGGGGGGTGCGTTCGCAGGTCCCCTGCTGGACAGGTACGGTCGCAAGACAGTGATCATCGTGAACACTGTCCCCTTCGTGATCGGCTGGCTAATCCTGGCGGCTTCGCCCAACATCGCCTGCCTTTACGTCGGCCGTTTCATCACCGGTTTCTCCGCTGGGGTGGTGGACGTGGCCGTGCCCGTGTACCTGGCGGAGGTGTCCCCTGCCGACATCAGGGGCTTCATTGGCTCCTGCTACGAGCTCTTCGTAAACCTGGGCATCTTCTTCGTGTTCGGCTTCGGCTGCGTCCTGCGGTTCAACTGGCTAGCTATCGCTTGCGCAGTGGTGCCCACCGTCATGATGGTCATCATGTGCTTCATGCCGGAAACCCCACGCTGGTTGATGTCCCATGGCTACAGGGAGGCGGCCGTGGAGGTCCTCAAGAGGCTGCGAGGGGAGCAGGCCGACATCAGCGTTGAGCTGGAGGAGATCGTGGACAACATCAAGGCTTCGACCGGTAAAGTGACCTGGAGGGACTTCCTGCAACCTACCCTTTACAAGCCCTTGGCCATCGTCCTCACCCTCATGTTCGTGCAGCAGTTCTCGGGCTACGGCGTGGTGTACGAGTACACTGTCTCCATCTTCGCCTCTTCAGGCATCAAGATGAGTCCTTACGTCCAGACGGCCATTGTGGGCTTCGCAGGGGTGTTCTCCAACGCCATCACTGCCCTTATTGTTGACAGGACAGGCCGAAGGGCAATGCTCATTGTTTCGGCTGTCATCATGACACTCAGCATGTCGGCCATGGGCGCATTTTTTTTCGTCAAGGAAAGCGACCCCCACTTTGCTTTAGCACACATTTCTTGGCTGCCCATTCTCAGCCTGATCATGTACAACTTCGGACTGAATATCGGCTTCGGCCCCATCCCTTTCTACATGGCAAGCGAGCTGTTCCCCCTGCGCACGCGCGGACTTACCTGCGGCATCAGCATCACCATCTGGTCCTTGTTTTTCTTCTTGGTTTCCAGGTACTTCATGGAGCTGAGCATCGTGGTCCACGAGTACGGAGTGTACTGGATACTGGCAGGCGTTGCCGCCCTGGCCATCGTGTTCGTGCTGACCAAAGTGCCCGAAACGAAAGGGAAGACTCTGGAGGAAATCGAGAAGGAGTTTCAGTGAAATAAAAGTTTTTTTTCCGTAAGATTCTTCACTGATGCGCAAGCACCGACCACTGTTATAGCTGCGGTTCCCTGTTCTCTAATGAGAAAATGAACTTTGGGGACAACCACAATGGATGTCCTGGAATTTTCATGATTTTTAGACTTCCCCCATCACACCTGTATATACACAGATAATTCTAATAGCAAAACAGGCTAGAAATGTAATTTGATGAATTTAATAGAAAGTAACTAAATCTAACTAACCATTGGCAACCGATGGCAATTTAGTTTCAAAAAATTAACCAGAATATCACTTGTTTCAATTTGCAATCAGTTCTTTCTGTATTAAATTCTAATTGATATTATTGACGTTTACTTTCCTAGAACTCCTCCCTCCCCCCATGCCCGACAGAGCCTGGTTTTCGAAGACCTCTCCCTGCCTCGGACTTCTTTATGGATGACTCTTATAACATGTAATAAAACAAAGACCACAATTGCCTTGTAAAAACATCAGAAAAACGCGTAATTCAGCGTACAGTCGAAATTGAACATGTAGTTGACATGTAAAGGCTATTGGCATGATGCCCGTTGTCCAAAACTTCCAAAACAGATGTTGTGGAAAAAACATTGCTTTCATGAAATCGATTAACACACGTTAATATATTCCACATTCACATGCACCATAACTGTTTAAAACATGTTAAGCATATTTGAACAAACTAATCGCTATGTTTTACCAATATTTTTCATTTAAGGGTAAGCTCACCAAACAAAGCAATTCACTCAGACATGTTCGCTTCAAATGCTCAACACCGTATCAATGAATTATTTATATAATTGATCTTTCACAAGGGTCTCTCATGTTTCATATCATTTGAAACGGTCCCGTTTATTTATAAATGTATCAAATAAGCATGAAAAAAGTCCATTAAGAAACCTCTCATGCCCATCTTCGGAGATTTTATTGCAGTTGGTCAATTCCCGATTTCGTCCCAAACTTCGCATTGCGGTCGGATCTTAAACCTTCCTCACTTCTAAATTTGGAATCGAAATGTAAGAAACTGCATCAATAACTCCAATTTCCAATTATATTTTACATTCAGTGATAGTCTATCTCCTTAATAATTCAAATAGAAATAAGTTTAAGTATGACGAATTCACACAAAGAGCCTGGTTGTTAATTGGGTTACAACAGCTTAAAAATAAATACATGTACAGTACTTGTAAATAAGAATGCCTGTAGGCATACAAAAGCACTACGAACGTTTTTTTCCTCCAAAATTTAATTCGTATAGCATACACGACGGATTCACTCGTTTATTGATGGATAAATAATTGATTAATTGACTAAATGATTTAATTACACTAATTAATTGACAATACTTATTTTAAGCTACGATGTAATTCTTTTGCATGGTGGACATGGACCTAAGACGTGATGGTTCAAGAAATGTGAGAAGTACAATATTTCACCGAATTTCATTTCTAAATAAAGTTAGAATTTGAGAAAGTAGACGTGGTCAAATATTAATTTTATGCAAGCAGCAAAATCTGGGTAAATCGAAAAAGAAACGACATTCCTTAAATAACATTACTGTTACGGCAACAAATACAAAGTTCCAAAGGACACGCCTTTATATTATGGTATACATTGAGCCCATTATTTAGGTAGCCTCCCTCACAAACACATGCACAGCTAATAGAAAAACAAATGATACATACATGTATACATGTACAGTGTGCAGGCATAAAAAATGTATCATAGAATAAGTAAAATCGAAGGTTGAAATGTTGAACATTGAAAATAATAGAAAATGTATGAATTATTTTGGCTACTTTTACAAATGCATTCGAATTAATCTACCGAATACTCCTCAAGTTTTTATTGATTTTTGAAATTAACTTTTATTTTGTACAAAAGACAAGGAACATGTAATACATTACATGTATACATAGCAGAAGAACTCAGTTAAGGATTTGTCAGCCTAAAACTTGCAGGTTTATAACTAGTAAGTAAGGTATTTATGCATTTAAATAAAAAATATACACCATATAAACTGTATTTTATTTTTTAACCTTGTTAGCAAATTTCCCAGATGCTTCCCAAAAACGGTTCTTAAAGAATTTTACGTAATCAACAGAGCGAGCGTTAAATTCTTTCGTTCAAAGGCAACATAATAATAATAACTGGTTTCCGAAAAAGATACTCACGTTTGTTTAAATTTCTGCATTAATATCGTTAGCTTTCATGGCCATTGAACGAATCTCAAGGCAAGCATGAACGAATCTGTATCACTAAGACACCATGCTCTTAATGTTATCACAAAATCATGTGCACGGTACATTATAGCACGTTACATAATGTTTCAAGGTAAGCAATTGAAGGTGCAATAAAAACCAACAAATTCAAGTTAAGAAAGGAGCAGACACTGCTAAAAAGCTGCAATGAGATGCATGCTCCAATCTAAGGTAAGCTTTTTTCATTTTGCTGAGTGACGGACAATTTACTGTTGAGGTGTAAAAATGATAGGTACATGAATACATACATGTACTTAGAAACTACATGTATTTACATGTATATATTAAGGGCATTTTCAAAGGAAAGGCCTACATGTTATAAAAATGCCTATAAGGTGTACATGTAGCCTACATGTATATTAGAAAAGCGTTAAAGAGTAGTTTGAGGAATGAATTACGCACGAACAATCTTTCGACAGATGATGCATGTGTTTCACTCTCCAAGTTTTGTATTGACTTTAGGCAATATTTCGATCAGATATTGGTTAATCATTAAATAAATAATTTTAGAATATATCTGCAATTGAAATTTGACTTAGCGCTATTTATTGTTCACGTAACACCGTAGGCGAATTTATTTAAGAAATTAAATACAACAAATACCGCTTACTTCAATTACAATCATCCCGTATTGATTACCCTATCCAGGTCAGTTAACAATTTGTGAATAAGGCTATGTGATGATTATCAAATTAATGATGGACAAAGATTGCATATTGTGTACTGTAGATTTTTTCTCAATTAGTGGCTAGAGCCAATCGTGAGCATAATCGTGAGTTAGTCGAGGAGTAAAGGAGTTAAACCAAATATACATGTAGGAATCAAATTATTGTGGAAGTTTTATTTTGCACAGTTTTGTAATTTTCCAAAACTGTTCAATTATAAATGGTTTAAAATGACATTTTAAATAGCCCAAAAAAATTCCGCATTTTTATTAGTCTCCCATCCTATTTTACATTTGTTTTTTGTTTTTTTGGAGAGGGGGAGGGGTGAGGAAAGGACGGGATTCTGATAATGGAGCGCAATTTTTAATCCCTGCTCCCACTTGGCTTGCCTTTGAGAACCTTGAATAGGGAAGCACTTACAAATTAACATGACAAGGACATTCGTAGCACGGCTTCATAAAGGCAAATGATTAAATAAATTACATCATAACACGCTTTCAAATAAAACTTTTTAGCGCATTTTATGTTTGACTTTTGCATGTAAACGAATATTGTATATTGGTTATTTATCATTCGCAGACAATTTCTATGGAAGACAGCAATTTTCAATAACTACGTGCATCCAGAAATTCCTCAAACAACGCGTGTATCAAAACAAAACAGAATACTAGAGTAGTTGGGCAAGATCCAGCGAATTTACACAATGGTCGCATTCAATGTGTTCAGAAAGCAAGTGCGATGTTTTGTACCGACCATATCGGCATGCATGGGGTCGATCACCTTGGGTTGCATCCTGGGCTACACAGCTCCAGCAATCCCAGAAATCAACTCGAACAGAAATCCATTCCATTTGAGCAACCTGGATATCTCGTTGGTGACCAGTATGGCATCAATTGGCGGCATGTTCGGAGGGCCTGTTGGAGGAGTCATGCTAGACAAATATGGTCGACAATGCACCCTGATGATGCTCAATTTGTTTTCGGGTATAGGCTGGGCCATCGTGATTGCCTCCACGAACGTGTACTGGATGTGTTTTGGTCGTTGGCTGACCGGATTCTGTGGTGGAGTGGTGGATGTTGCCGTGTCGGTGTATATTGCAGAAACGGTGGCACCTAGCGTGCGCGGAAGGATGGGTACCTGCCAGTCCTTGTCGTACAGTGTAGGGGTACTTTTGGTTTACGCCTTTAGTTTCTTCCTGCGCTGGGACTGGCTGGCTGTTGCATGTCAGGGCGTTTCAGTGATCATGGTCGTCTTTATGTTCTTCATGGTGGAATCTCCCAGATGGCTCCTGACCAAGGGCTACAAAGAGGGAGCTAAAGAGGCACTTCAATGGCTTCGGGACCAAGAAGATGTCTCAAAAGAATTGGCCGAGATTGATAAAAATGTCCAAGAATCCTCCGCTTCAAAGACCACTTGGCAAGATTACCTAGAACCTGGTGTATATAAACCACTTTTGATCATCATCGGACTATTTTTCATTCAGCAGTTTTCGGGTAGCGGAATCATTCCCGCTTACATGGTAGCTATTTTCAAATCCTCTGGAGTGGAATGGGATTCGAAAATTCAAATTGTTGTAGTGCAGGCCGTTGGGCTCGCTGCGATTATAGTGTCAGCCAATGTTGTTGATCGGTTTGGTCGCAGAATTATGTTATGCATCTCTGCTGCGATTATGGTCTTAGGAGTAGGGGGTTTAGCAATATTTTTTCAGTTGAAATACCAAATGACAGATTTCGATGTCGCTAGATTCTCCTGGCTGCCCATAATGTGCCTGATACTGTTCAACATGGGCATGTTTTTGGGTTATGGACCAATCCCCTTTTATTTGGCCAGTGAGTTGTTCCCCCTGAAAACTCGCGGCACCGCATTGGGTATTGGGATTCTTTGTATTTGGTTATTCACGTTCATATCCACTTTAGCATACCCTCATTTGGTCGTCTTGATACATGACCAAGGTGTTTTTTGGATATTTACGGCGGTAGCAGTTTTCGGTTTCGTCTTCCCAATAGTTTTTGTACCAGAAACGAAAGGTAAAAGTTTGGAAGAAATTGAAATGCATTTCACGTACAAATAAATACAGTTCAATTTTTTTTAATATAACCTATACATTAGAGTACATGTACTCGATTGCTTAGCTTTTTTTGTAGTTTCAATAAATGTTAAAATGATTTTAATGTACATAATGTATTCTGAGAATTCAAATAATAAATGCTTGCGCCACGTATTTGTATTATTTTGTTTAATGAATTGTACCACGAATAAAACATTATGCATAAAAAATGTATCCAAGGGTTAATGTACATAACTTTCACGCATTGCAAGGAAATGAACACATTTGATGAAGACACATTCAAATAATTTGCAAAACATCAAACAAATTCGAAATATTCCCTTTTTCCAGAACTCCAAAAGTAAGAAATGATTGCCAATAGCTGCATTAAGAAGAAGGACACCATTCAAACCTAGTTGAGAATTAATTTTGTTTAACACTCCACGTTAAACAAAATAGAAAAAAATGCCACTTTTATAGCATAATACAATTTACACCAGCAATGAAGCTAGAAGGTAAGTAAATAGGGCTTCAACTTGGGTTGATGGATCACATGGGATGTCCTAGAAAAACTTTGCTGGCCGAGTAGGCCTACAGAGTTGAAAAGTGTAAATCATGTGACGCCATGAAGACCATATTACTGCATATTTCCCGAAGCAAAAATGTCACTGCTGCTTCGTTTATGAAAATGAGGTGATATTTGTACGCACTTACAAGCAAGCAAACCGCAATGTACTTCAACTTGTGAATATATTCTTGTAGGCCTACAGCATAAAATGTTCGTGATCCCAGGGCCATAACTTTATTTGCCAACTGTGGTTTAGAAACGTTTGCCAGCTGGTGTAACGATATCGCAAATAGCTTACTATCACAGTGCTTACGAATATCATATGAATGTCATGCGTGCATTATAAGTGGGTAGCATTGGTCCACCATTTCCCATGGTTATGCTTCCATGCATAAAATACAAGTAAATTTGAAAACTTAGTTTCAAAAGTACTTCTTAACGGAAAGGGACATTTTAAAAACAAAGAACTCGCATTGATATGCCTACAGTTTATACATGGCATCAGGGACGCCAGAAGGATATATTGAAAGGTGGTGCACGAAGAGAGAAATTGTTCACTCACCAAATTTTCTATTGCACGTAATACCATAATTACTCAAATTAGGCTGATTTATTGTTTTATTTTAATATTTACCAGCATTTAGTAGAATTGTTTCAGCTGAAATTTTAAATGGCAGATTTCAATGTTGATAGGGTCTCTTGGATGCCATTAATGTGCCTGATACTGTTCAACATTGGCATGTTTTGGGGTTATGGACCAATCCTCTTTTGTTTGGTCAGTGATTTGCGATACAGTAATGGGTATTGGGATTCTTTGCATTTGGTTATTTATACATGTATTCATATCAACGCTGGCATATCCTCATTTGCTTGTCTTAATCCATGATCAAGGTGTTTTTTGGATACTAACCGCCGTATCGGTTTTCAGCATCGTCTACCCAACGAAAGAAAGTGGAAGAAATTTAAATGCATTTTACATCCCAGTAAATACTGTTCAATTAGTAGTTACTTTACATCAGCATACCGATATTCAATTGCAAAGAATCCTGTCTGTTCAGCTTGTTATGCTTATTTCTAGCTTAAGCCCAAAATCCTTAAACCGACACATTATTTTGTAGAAATAAATGCTTGGTATCAAACCTGTTACTTGGTTAGTGAGTATCCTCCTGAAAAATCGAGGTACCGCAATGGGTATTAATCTTTGCACTAAGTTATTTCATTTGTTATTTAAATTCTATGGTACAACACAGTACCAAATTCTCCTTTGGACTTCGTTCTGAACAATGATCAACGTACGTGTGCTTGAATACTTGAAAACGAAATGCACAAGAATGGAAGGAAGTGAAATACCTTTTTAGCGGCATTAAGTTCGGTAAGTAACAAAATAAAACAATGTTGCAATTGTTTTCATTTTATGTAGGTCTAAACGCGAACTGTCACGGGACTAACATACATGTAAGTTATTTAAAAAATAACTTTTTAATAGGCATATTATGGAGCATGCACTTATGCTGAAATAGAATTCAACTATATTTTTAAAGGTCTTATAAAAGTTATTCTGATAAATTCAAATAAAAAATGCTTGCTCTACATATTTTAATTATATTTGCTGAATAAACTGTATCCCACATGAAACATTAAGCAGAAGAAATACAGTATATAAGAGTTGATGTACATGAATTAAACGAACAACACATTGCAGATAAATCAACATCAATGAATTTGATAAACATACATTTTTTTCTGCAGTAAAAGATAAAGTGTATCGTATATCATTGTTTTTATCTGATCAACTTGCAATCCATTAAACAAATGCGAAATCGTGCCATATTACAGAACTCCAAAAATTCGAAATGATTGCCAATAGACGAATTAAGGATAAAGACATTAATCAAACCTTAACTGAGTTTTGTTTACCACTCTGCGTTACTCGAAATATCAACGATTGAAAAAGTGGCACTTTTTTAAAAAATGTTGATGCCATGATGACTATATTAGATTTCACGAAGCAAAAAGGTCAAAGTTACTTTGTTTATAAAAACATTGCGATATTTGTAAGAAATTTTAAGCAAGTAAAACGTAAACACTTAAATTCATGTGAGTATATGTTTGTACAACATAAGTTTCGTAGGCCGTTGCTGTAAACTGTGGTTTTGAAATTATTTTCTACTGATCAAATGGTTGCTTGAAGCTACTGTAACGACATCGCAAAAACCTCAATTGTTAAAACCTTCATACAATCCTAAATTGTTAAGGTTGAAAACCAAAATAATTTTCCAAAACAAGGACCACACATTGGCAGTTTGACGCAATTAACACATGTCTTCAAAGACGCCAACAGAGTATTTTGATAGAAGGGGTGTATGCAGAGCGAAATAGTTCGCTCACAAAATTTTCCATTCCATGCAATACCACAATTAGTCAAATTTGACTGATTTATTGTTTTATGAGTTTTGTGTAGTGCTATTTTACTGCTCTAGACATTTTACATGCAGTTAAGAGTTAAAAAAGTACAATGGATTATTTGAGGTTGTTTTTGTGCTGACGTAAGAAAAAAGTTGGACAACCCTGCTGAATAACTGTAAAATCAGCATAACATTTGCAGTGATGATGTATAAAGATTTACTGATACGTGATCAAACGTTTTGTATAAACGTTACTGATATCACTGCGTGGTATGCAGGTCAACATTGAAATTACCAAATGGTCTATTTTCACAAAGTCTTTATACAGTACATATAAACGTAATTCAAATTTCACCTTGATAAAATAAAATCACTAATGAACACCACATATACTGACACATTACTTAACCACAATTACTGACGCATTATCATCGCAGACATCACTAACACTTGCTGACATGAATGCCAACAACATTGAACTGACATCAGTTGTACAAGCAACCACTTCATGCCACTAGACTACTGATACCCGTATAGTGAACATGTACATGCATTTACCTTTTCATCAGGGAATGGTCTGTACATACATGTACTTATTTGTTCATTTGTTTGCACTAATCTTACGCAACATACATGTACACACGCATTGGCCGATTTTCAAGTTTAAGAACTCCTTCGTTAAATGGCCACTTAATAGACAAATTACTAAATAATTACATAATTATACGTCGTCGACAGATCAACTAACAATACGAAGCGGTGCACTAAATTTCGTAATATAAGCTATTGTTCGTTGACTTTGTGACATTGTCATATACTACATATTGGTTTTCTGCTAGTTGAGTGCAATACCTGGCTGAAGGCATCGATCTTAATGACCTACACGTATCCAGAATTTCCCCTTAAAACGTGCTATATAATCGGATAAAATGTGCACGAGTGAATTAAATCAAATTGAAACACCGATGAAATCGAACATCAAGATGGAATTTAACGAGATCAAAAAGCAAGTGCGATGCTTCACAACGACCCTGTCAGCATGCCTGGGATCGATCACGTTTGGCTGCATCCTGGGCTACACAGCTCCTACAATTCCAGAAATCAACTCGAACAGAAATCCATTCCATTTGAACAACTTGGATATATCATTGGTGACCAGCTTGGCTTCAATTGGCGGCATGGTGGGAGGGCCAGTTGGAGGAATTCTCTTGGATAGATATGGACGGCAATACGCCCTGATGATGCTTAACCTGTTTTCGGCAATAGGCTGGACCATTATAACTGCCTCCACCAACGTGTACTGGTTGTACCTTGGGCGATGCCTTACCGGATTCTGTGGTGGAGTGGTAGATGTTGCCGTGTCGGTGTATATTGCAGAAACGGTGGCGCCCAGTAATCGAGGAAGGATGTGTACTTTTCAGTCCTTCTCGTTTAGCGTAGGAGTGCTTCTGGTGTACGCATTTAGTTTCTTCCTACGCTGGAACTGGCTGGCTGTTGCAAGTCAGGGCATTTCAGTGATCATGGTCATCTCCATGTTCTTCATGGTGGAATCTCCCAGATGGCTGCTGACCAAGGGCTACAAAGAGGGAGCTAAAGAGGCACTTCAATGGCTTCGGGACCAAGAAGATGTCTCAAAAGAATT
>JAQIXS010001177.1:0-32938 GCA_034700785.1 Rossiulus vilnensis | reverse complement strand
CATTCCACCAACAAATTTTAGCCATTTACAGTAATTTGTTTTATAAAATACAGGAATATTTAGGACTGGCCAAAAAATATAGGAATTTTTCTTATAAAATGGGTGAAAATTATACCAATTTTGTATAAAAATATAATATATTGGAATGGTCAAATAATAAGTTATATAGGAAGGGCTCAAACTATAGAAAAATATAGTCATTCTTCAATATATAGGAACTTCGTTTTGCATAAAACATTTATATACATGTACATACTGGAATGGTAACCACCATTCCACCAACAAATTTTAGCCATTTACAGTAATTTGTTTTATAAAATACAGGAATATTTAGGACTGGCCAAAAAAATATAGGAATTTTTCTTATAAAATGGTTGAAAATTATACCAATTTTGTATAAAAATAGAATATATTGGAATGGTCAAATAATAAGTTATATAGGAAGGGCTCAAAATATAGAAAAATATAGTCATTCTTCACGAAATATAGGATTATATAGCAATGGTTAAAAACAGGAATTTTTTTAAATTAAATACTTATATGTTGTAATAGCTAAAATTTAGGAAAACAGGAATTTTTTAAAAAATATAGGAATATGTAGGAATGGTCAACAATATAGGAACATTTAGGAATACATTTAGGAACTTGCCTGCAAGGTTTCGAGGATGGGAACGCCGTTGATCAAGGGGGTATTGACTTGAAGCAGGTTGATGACTGGGAACTTGGAAAGCGGGAATCGCTTGCGAATCAGGCTCAGGGCCTGGTTGATGTCATCTTCGGTGCCTGGAACACGAGACAAGCCCAAGGTCATTTCGGAGGTTCATAAAGGGCCGCAATCCCCCACGCCGCCTTTGCTTACCGATCACCGCGCAGATTTTCAGCTCCGCGTTGAACGGATGCCTCTTGATGCTGATGTTGGCCCTGGACTTGCTCTTGATCAGGTTGACGTAGCGGCCGTGCTGCCCGATCAGCCGGCCGCACAGGCTCTGCGGGATCTCGAACTCGTACACCTGCATGGCCGTGTGTGGCAGGGTGGTGCTGTTGGTGCCCTCGACATTCGGAGTGTGGATGTCGCTGCCGCCTTTGCCGCTGTCGCTGGATCCCTGCAAGGGCCAAGACTAAATTAGTGTTGTTTAAAGAAATGAGCAAGCGGTTGAATAACGACAACCCGAAAGAAGCCGCGGCAGGGATGCGAAGCAAAAACCACGACTCGACAACTGCGGGGAAATTCCAGAACCGCGCAGTTTGAACGCGGTGCAATGGCCGCCATTTTACCGCACACGAGACCCATTCCAATATGTTCTCCACTGGCATTACCAGGCTTTCCAGGGTAAAATTACTATCCTAATTGTGACCGGATTGAGACACGACCTCTACCCCAATTTTTAGTGTGCGGTAGCTGCTACCGCAAAAAAAATGTAACACTATCAGCAATAAAACAGCCACGCGGGAGATTTTTGGAAAAAAACTACATTACCAATGCTAGATTTTGCCTAAACTTAAAGAAGCTTTTTATCGCGGGATTGCGGTACTGCAGGTGGTATTTTTTGAAAAACGATCTCTAGTCGTGGATTTCAGTGTGCATTCTCCATACTTTTTAACAAAAATAATGTTTCTTGAACAACTTTCCCTGGCGGTGGGAAACTGACATGCAGACTCGCCCGGAATTATTGCGGAAACCACGAAAACCGCAATTACGACAGCCGGCCCAGGATTTCAACCCTGGACCTCAAGCTGTCCCCAAAATAAACCCAGGCTGTGAAGCAGCATAGGATTATATTTCTAGAGGAAATATAGGAAAAATGGAGGTAAAATATAGGGATTTTTATAGAGAAAAGGTATGCATATTTGAGGCGGTTATTGCACCATTGGTTTAAGTCAGCTTTTTCCCTTAGTTTTTGCACCCGGTTTGAAAAGATACGAAAAAGTTGACTTACACCGCTATGACTCTAACCGCCTCACTTGAAACCTTGAATCGTAACTGCAAATCTCCACTTCTAATTCCAGACTTGCACATCTGTTACTTGCGCAGGATTTTTTTTTTGGTAATTTAGGGAAAATGCAGGAATTTTTTTTTTTGTAAACTATAGGGAACAAATAGAATTTTTGAATATATAGGAAGGGTTCAAAAAAATACGGGAATACTTTTCACAGCCTGTATATCGTAATTTGCTGACTTTGCAACATCTCTCACAATTCCAGGTCTCCCGGGTCAGGGGGGAGCCAGCTAAGGTCTCATCACCGGGAATAGTGGCCGGCAACACCGACACCGACAAACCAGTCCGAGAAGCCTAGCGCCGGCAACCTACCTCGCTGTGCAGGTCGGAGTAGTTGCTGGTGGTCGGGCTCTCCAGCAGGTCGTCGGCGGGGCTGTGGCTGGACGACCCGTAGGCACTTAGGCTGTTGCAGTTCACCAGCTTCCGCAGGTCGGCTTCGTCCGCGGGCAGAACGGGGCCCTTGATCACCTTGATCTCCAGATCCGAGATGGAATAGTCTGGCGCAGAGACGGAGTCTCCGGCCCCGCTCCAGCCCGGCGCGGCCTCCATGGGGCTGTCCTCCACCTCTGTGATGGTCGCGGTCAGCGTGCTCGAGCTGCACGAGTCCGAGCCCACCTCCTCCAGGCCGGGCTCCATGTCCGGGGAGCCGGCCAAGCCGTTGCACGGCAAATCTGGGGAGGATGGCAAACTTACCGAGAGAGCGGCTTCTGCGGCCATAGAGTCCGGGGCATCCTCTTCTTTATCGGACTCGATCGCGTCTGTCGCGAGCTCGGGTCCATCCGGAGTGACGGGTCCTGTGTTCCTGAAGTTTTCGGTAGGAGCGGACATGTCTGGAGAGTCTTTTGAAGGTGTGGGCACCTTATCTAGAGAAACTTTCGGTGAGGACACCTCATCCGGGAAGTCTTTCGGTGTGGACACCTCGTTTGAAAAGTCTTTCGGAGGAGTGGACATCTCATTTGGAGAGCCTTTTGCATGTGTGGACATCTCATTTGCTAATTCTTTCGGCGTGGACACCTCGTCTGGGAAGTCATTCTGTGTGAACACCTCGTCTGGGAAGTCTTTCTGTGAGGACATCTCACCTGGAGAGTCTTTCTGTGTGGGCACCTCGTTTGAAACGTATTTCGGAGGTGTGGATACCTCACTCTGAGAGCGTTCCTGTGTGGATGTCTGATGTGGAGAGTCCTTCGGTGTTGAGAACTTATTTGGAGTTGTGGAGGTCTCATCAAGAGCAACTTCCAATGATTTGGCGACCTCATGACGAGGCTCATCAGCCTCGTCAAGAGTAGCTTCCAGAGTTGATGATACGTCATTTATGACAACTTCCGAATTTAAGGTCATGGGCAGCTCATCTAGGACAACTTCTGGAGTTGGTGAAACCTTATCGGAAGCAACTTCCAGAGGTACAGGCACCTCATCAAGAACAACGTCCAGAGTTGTTGATATCTCATCAGGAGAAACTTCGGGAGTCGACAATACCCCGTCCGGAGCAACTTCCAGAGTTGTCGATACAGCAATTGAAGCAGCTTCCAAAGGTTTGCACACCTCAACTAGAGCAACTTCTGGAGGAGTGGAGCTTCTGGAGGCCAAGGAAGCTGTCAGGGGTGTTGCAAGCTTTTCGGAGTTGGTTGCGAGAGGCTTCTGCAGTGAAGCGGTTGCCACCATGTCTGACATATTTAGTTTGCCGGAGGATGCATCCTCGATATCCGACAGGCCTTCAATGTCCAGAGAGTGCTGCGAGTCCTCGATGGATGAGCGCGTAATGTCAGCGATGCCGACCACGTCCAATGAGCTGTGAGAGTCATCGGAATCTTTATGCCGAGCATCTACGGATGCTGTCACGAGGGAATCCCGAGGCCCCGGAGGCTCTTCTGGAGATTTGGACACCTCATCAAGAGCAACGTCCAGAGTGGAGCTTCTGGAGGTCATGGAAGCCGTCAGGAGTGTTGCAACGGGCTTCTGTTGTGAAACGGTTGCCATCACGTCTGACATATTCAGTTTGCCGGAGGAAGCATTCTCGACATCCGACAGGTCTTCAACGTCCAGAGAGTGCTGCGAGTCCTCGATGGATGAGCGCGTGATGCCGCCCACGTCCAATGAGCCCTGAGAGTCATCGGAATCTTTACGCCGAGCATCTACGGATGCTGTCACCAGAGAATCCCGAAGCCTCGGAGACTCTTCTGAAGGAATGGCCTCAGAAACCTGAACTTCCTCTCGAATTGCGCATAGCGGTTCTCGGGAGCCTACCTTATCAGCGGCAACAGAGTCCACAACGGCGGAATCTTTGGAAATGAATGTCCCCGTATTCTGAATGCCCTCCTTGGGTTGCATCTCTTGCAGCGCAAGCTGCTTCATGCAATCAGCTACGCTTTCGGCCAACTCTTGGAGCTTGCGGCGCGGTGCGGCATCCGCGAGCTCCGGATCGCCGACGCCGGAAGCCGGGCGACCGGTCAACTCCCCGAGAGGGGACTTCGGTTGCATCGGGGGTGTCTCCCGAATGACCTCTCTGTATGCTCCAGAGCCCTCGTACTCCCCGCATTCCTTGTCGGTTCTCGTTTCGATCACCATCTTGGCATGTGCTGCTCCGCGCGCGGTCGGAGCCTGCTGCGTGTCGGAATCCTGCGCGGTCTCGGTGCTGCTCTCGAGCCGGTTCTGCTCCTCCAACTCTTTCTTTCTCTTGAACCAGATGTAGCTGAGGATGACGATGATGGTGGGGATGGCGCAGGCGAAGATCACGCGTGGTGTGTGAATGGCCATGAAAGTCGTTGGCTCCGGGAGAGCGGTAGCTTCAGAGTACTCTGGAACGAGACAAGAAACGTCCACGTTAGAAGGAAACCCAACGCAAATTAACATAACATGACAGGTGATGTTGTGGACATCCAATTAAGGATGAGGTCACAGTTCCATGCAAACGTTTCCCGAAATGTTACGGGAACGGCACGTGCGGACATGACCACCGCACATGGAGCGGGCACATCTACATATTTAGTTGAATCCTTATCAAATTTTGGGAACCCCGTGGGCAAAATTACTGAAAAACCATCTACAATCAAGTATTTTAGCTTCAACTTCCATAACATTTTTCAACAGCTACATCACCAATCACGGTGATCGTGCGCACATTTTTAAAGTCCACCAATCGAAGCATAATTTTTTTTTTTTTAAAACTCAAATCTCCAATCCAGGATTCCAGCTTCACCCAATTGTTTGCACACACACACAAAATTAGGTGTAGGTGAGTTTCCTTCAAGGACAACATCGTGCTCTCAACTTCCCACGCCTGTTTCCCCTCAAAAAACAGTGAAAAGAAAGCTTATGCTCAAGATCTGAGCGGAAGGATGGCCAACCGATGCAGAACCCCCTAAACACGTTTAAAGTGATTAAAAAAAAATACATTGGTGGAGCACTGAAGGGTGAACGCCATTCCCTTGCCTCCTTGGCCTTCAAGAGCACTTTGAAAAGAAGTCAAGATTCAGCTGGATGGACAAACCAGCCTCCAGGACTCAAAATTACAATTAAAAACAAAAAGCACGATTAGCTTTTTGTAACGAGCACCCAAATTGGCAAAATCCACTTTTTTTTTTCCTGAAATCAAAAAAAAAAATTAAAAAACCAGTTTGCTCCCATCAGGACCAGAAACGTGTGGAATGCAAGCGTTGAGCAACAGCAACCTCCAAGAGTTAAATCCTTTCGTTGTTCCCCTCAAGGGGGGATAATTAGTTGCCAAATCGGTCCCAGGTCGATGCCCCTGGCACTAAGGGTAGCCGCTTAACCATAATTTCAAAATTGCCAGAATCACCCAGGACCTTTAATCCTCTTACAAAGGCGCATTTTGGTCATTAAACCATGCCAAGGACTACCCAGGACATTCACGTGCATTCCTTTGTTCCAGGCTAAAATGAACGATGACATTTGTTAGTCATCGACTTCCAGGATATCCTGGTATTCCTTTTCTCCAAGTGGCCATGATGACCATTTCTCCAGGGGAAAAAAAAAACCAAAAAGACTCACATTCACTACACCATTTCTGGCAGATCTAGGATCTAACGTCATTTCCACTTGTTAGGATTATCCAGGACGTAGTCCTTAATCCAAGACAATAAAAATGGCATTTTGGTCATTTTTGTATTATTTCAATCCAGGACTTAATCCTTTATCAAAGACAAAATAAAAATGGCATTCTGGTCATCTTTGTGTTATTTCTATCCAGGACTTAATCCTTTATCAAAGACAAAATAAAAATGGCATTTTGGTCATTTTAGTATTATTTCTATCCAGGACTTAATCCTTTATCAAAGACAAAATAAAAATGGCATTTTTGTCATTCTTGTATTATTTCTATCCAGGACTTAATCCTTTATCGAAGACAAAATAAAAATGACATTTTGGTCATTTTTTTATTATTTCTTTCTCGGCCGCTGCATCAAAACAAATTCAAGGATTATCCAGGACGTTTATCCCTTTTTCCAAGACCGAAATAAACTGACATTTTTAGTCACTAGGCATTAAGCTTATCGGCTTTCCAGCGTCCAATGACCTAACTTGCAATCAAGGCCTATTCCAAGGTCCGCAGGAACCCTGATAACAATGCAGGGCGTCAACATGGCATCACAAGAACTGTGCTATCCACACAAAACAAACAAAAAATGCATTGCTAGCTCTAAGAGGATCCAAAAGGTTTAGGAAAAAGGCATGCACATCAGCATTTGGATCTTGTAAACCAAATAACTTCTCTCCTTCAGCAATGTTCCTTACCTCCATCAGAACCATCAGAAGCGTTGGCGATGGCACTTGAGCCGTTCAGCCCAAAACACGTGTTGGAGTTTCCAGGACGCTGAGGGTCCGAGGGTCCCAAGCGTGGCAGTGACATGTTTGAGAATGGACAAGGATGGCCCACCTCCACTCTTTAAGCACCATGGCAGAGGCAACCTTTGTGTCCTGCGCCCCATGAACCCTTCGAGTGACCAATCAAAGGTTCAGGCCGTGGACTTTTTGGGAGGTTCCCTTGGGGGGAGTTTCACCCTTTCACCTCCACCAATTGAAATCTGGGACCGCAGGGTTAAAGTTGAAGAACTATTCTATTCCCCATTCGGCTTTTGGAATTTAATGCAATGGCACAAAACAAAAATAGAGGATTTTTTTCAACAAATCAAGGATAAATTAGCCTATCTTTCATTTTGAATTTTATTCACTGCTGCGGTGATGTGTTTTCAAAATAATTATAATATCGAAATTCCCCAACTCAATTTGCCAGAAAAAAACAAACGTCGAAAATTCGTCGAACATCATGCATTTTGGCATATTTTTTTTTCTAAGAAAAATTTTCTAAGAAAAATGGCTGAGGAATATCCATGGAAAACCTCCGGCACGAAACACAATTGTGGAATAAAATTCCGTGAAAATTCGGTTAAATTATAGGAACGCCGTAGGTGAACAATTTCGAAAAAATACATTATAAATTATGGATTTTGCCGTATAAATCGCTAAAAAAAATAGCCAAAATATTTTGTGTCTAATTCCTGCCCTGTGCAAAATTTGCTTAAGAAATATTATGAATTAACGGAACGCAGAAACGATACCTATAAATCGTCAGAAACTAAGAAATCGTAAATAATGGCTTATACAATGTTTAAAATATAGGAAATATTAGAGATTTTGCTAAATTATAGGAAAATATTGGATAATTAAACAAAAAAATAGGATTTATTGCTTTAACAATTGACAAGATGCATTATTCCAGGGTATAACACTTGAAAATCAAATAATTAAAAAAAAATACCATGATGAAAATCAAACCGAATTCTTGAAATCCACACGCAATAAGAGGAAAATCGGGATTTATTTCAAGTCTGCAATTTTACAGGATCTTCAGGATTCAGCAACAATATCAATGAATTTCGAATAACCGCAATTCCAACACAGGGTGTCTGCATAACAATTTTAGGATATTTCAAGGACTATCCAGCATTCAAATTCCCCATTGCCAGAGTAGGGCCCTAGCCCCTATGTTTCGTTTTTTGTCACAAGCCTGTTTTTCGACAAAAAGAATTTCCAAATTTTCCATTACAATTAGTGAGGGGAAAAACTCCAGTATATTTCCAGGGTCAACTAAGTATTCCAGGTTTTAAAAAAAAACACATTTTCTCCTAACATCTGCAAATGATGTTGAAAGAACCTGCCCTTGAATGTGACTGACATTATCCAGATATGGTTCACACACACAAACGAAGCCAAACACTGTGTTTCTCCAGAAACGATAATGTCAACTTCCCTGACCTCAAGTTTATTCAGGAAATTTCCCTGACCTCAAGTTTATTCAGAAAATTTCCCTGACCAACGATGGGAAATTGTGAGGTGCAAAGGCAAGCAATGCAGTGTGACTCATTGAAACCCCCATCCCTGACTTTTCCAGGTCTTCAAGCTCCCCTGGCAACTCCAGGGGGCTTTCCTGGATCAGCATTCTGGTGCAGCCTCACTCCCATTCACCTGCACCGGCAGTGCCAATGACCTTCCCTGTCACAGCCAAATGTTGAAGGAAATCGATTCAGCTGACTCATTCTCTGCTGACAAGGCCTTCTTCCACTTGGGCCAAGTGGTGCAATCGGTTAGCACACCCCGTTCCAAAAGCTTTCGGAAAAACCATTCACCAACAATGAGCACGGTGCTGATTTAATGACCTGGCATGGAAGGCGTCTCAAAAATTCACAAATTGACATGAGCAAATTTAAGTTGGAACAAACAAATATTTCGTCTTTTTTTCAACTGCAAAATTTGTCCAACTAGTGCAAAAACACCCGAGGCACAAGACCCCCAAAAGATTTACAAAAATTACAAAAACGTGAATGCCAGCACGCATTTCCGACGGATCGAAAACTCAAAAGATTTTTTAAAAAAATTATGTATCAATTAATGAGTAATTTCTTTACCTTACACTTTGCTTTAAACTAGAACTTGCAATTCATAGTTCTGAAAGTTTAAGGTTATCATTAATTTATCAACAATATTAATGTTATATTGTAATTACATTATGCTTATATGATTCATATTATGCAAAACTTTCAAAGAATATTTACTAATTTAACATTAACAAAGTAATTTCTTTACCTTACACTCTGCTTTAAACTAGAACTTGCAATTCATAGTTCTGAAAGTTTAATGTTGTCACTAATTTATTAACAATATTAATGTTATATTGTAATTACATTATGCTTATATGATTTATATTATACAAAGAATATTTACTAATTTAACACTAACAAAGTACAAATTTATGCTCAAAATGTTTACTGTTAATCAGACGCTGGCCATTCAATTCCTTTGAAAAACATTGATCAGATCAATGCACGCGTATCGGCTGTGCCGCAAAACGTCTGAAACATTTGGGGTCTCTTAGCACGTACCGCAAATGATATTTTCACAACATTGAAAGATCAACTTGCGCAGAGTTTTATCAAGACGTATCCGTGCAATCAAACTGTTTTGCAAAATATTTCAGATTGAGGCACAGACGAAGAAAAGGAAACCAGTTAATTACCGGTCTGATAGCCTTCCAATTATGGGGATGGTTTGACAAATGCGGTAATTAAAATTAAAATGGCACACCTGTCTTGGGATAGCTTTTTTCTGTGGATTCAAGTTCAAGCCACCTATAGCTGAGTCAAGTTTTTCTGCGCTTCTCGGGATGGCCAGCCGCGTGCCGGCAGCCTCGATGTGCAATCTGGTAGCAGAAAAACTGTTTTGGAACTAAAGTTTCTTCCTGATTGGCTCAGTTTCTGTGTTGATACAACGTTGACTGTAAACAGGGCGAACGCCGAGCAAAGTGCACTCGTGAGATAGTGCACTTAGGGTTGTCCTTGCGCATTATCGCAGACGCGCAACCCGTGCCACTGCTCGGTCGAACCCGAGCATTTCAGTGTGAACCACAAACGTCAGACCAATCCCAACCAAGTCGAGAATCCTAACCAACAAGTACGAGCAAGCTTCGGTGTCCAGTTCCCTTCCGCTTTCTCTTCCGCGAACACCCTGAACAGAGCACTCCGGTTCTCAAACAGCGTGAAGTTAGGTTTATGTTACCCAAAGGTCAGAACAATCCTTCTTGCACTGTGAACCTAGATCGCGAGCATAATTTGGGTAATATTTTGATCGTGTAACCGAGGCAAAACTAGATTACATCGTAGTTATCATACCTATCTCCTCGGAAGATTAGTTTGTTGCTCTACTTCTTGGCAGTGTTGCCACTCGGCATCGAAAGGACCCGGTGTCTGGTACTGCCGGCTCACAAAGATTTCAATTCAATTCAACTCAGAACCCTACTGCAGCAGACCTTACCTGTTCACTACAACATGACAATACCTAGTGAATGTACACGAACCAACTATCATTACCATCGTACCAAGTATCGTTACTTGTCAGCCGCATGTGAAATTCACACCATTACTGGCAAACATTCAGCCAGACCTAACTCGATCATTAACAACAACATTACCGACAATCATTACACCGTCATCACCAGTCAGTTGCGTACGACCCCGTTAAATCCACGCCATTACTGGCAAATATTTCATTTAGCAGACCTTGCGCGATCATTAGTCGTGGCATTCCGCTAACGACACCACTGCTGATCATTAAAGCAAACTGAAATGGAATGTTTGCCAGTGATGACGAGAATTGATCGTGAACGGCAGGCATGCGATGCAGGAGTAATGATTGGTGGTGATGCCATCATGACATCATCGGTGATGATCTTGGAAGGCCTGTTTTTCAGTTGGTCTAAAACGGTCACTAGTAATGTCGCCCTCAGAAAGTAATGACATCAGTAATGATCGTGTGAATGCCTGCTGCCGAGTTTATGTTACACCATCCTCAGTAATGTGATCCTCAGAAGGTAATGGCATCAGTAATGATCGTGTGAATGCCTGCTGCTCAGTTTATGTTACACCATCCTCTGCAACGCAGGTAATGACATCATTACCAATCGTTCTAAGTTCTGCTTTTGGTAGAGCATCGCGTTCTGATGATTTTTCGTGGGTTCGGAACCGACGATACCTGAAACACCTTCGGAACCCTCACCCGACACCACCCCCAGGGGGATCCGAACCCAGGCCCAGATCCTCTCCAGCTCCGAACAGCCTTCGTATCAAACCGACGCATTATTTCATGAAAAACAAAAACAAAAAAAACCGGTGCATGGATGATCGAACCGAGCATGCCCCAGCCTCCCCAACGGCCCCGAAACCCACCCAGCATTGTTTATTGTTCGAACCCGGAGGGGTTCGAACCAACCCCCACCAGCTGCCCATGTCCTCTGGTGGAGGGTGCCCTAGGGCCAAGGTCAAAAGGGGCCAAACCGTTCATCACGTCGCCCCCAGGCCGGCCATCCCGGCCGGTGGGTGTCCGGCCCGAAGTACCGCGGACCCCGGGCCAGCACCCCGGGTCCCAACCCGGCGAAAAAACCCCCGGATGTGGCCGGCTGGAAGGCACCAGGCAGACGCGTTTTCAATATGGTGGGCCTGGCCGCCACCACGTTGTTGGAAGCCAGAAAAACAAAAGTTGGTTTGGCGCTCACCTGGGTGTCCGTCCGCCGCCGGGCCGGGTGTGGGGGTTCCCCGCGGTTAGCACCGGCCGATCCCGAGGCCGAATCCGGGGCCGAAGCGGCGAGAAAACGCGATGAACAGGCGAAATTGCAAGCGTCGCCCCACGTGGCTGCCAAACATCGCCATGAAAGCAAGATGTGCGGCTTGGTCTCGAGCAATCTCGGGGCTGGGAGTGGGATCCTCGCGGCGGGCGCCTTTCGCCGGCGAAGGGCGCCTTCCGGGCGCGGCTACGGCGCTGCCGGCTTAGGCGGTATCGGAATGGGCGGCAATTCAAACTTGATGAATATTTTCTTGCTGAAATAAGACTTATTTTCACAGTGATTTCTAATCCAGGTTTTTCAAGATGTTCCTTTGAATTACGAAATTTGTCAGAATTGTATTTTGCGTTCGATTGGAAGGTGAAATCCCGTATTTGCAACCCAATTTTTCAAAATTGTTGACAACGGCGTTTCGTTTATTTAGGAAATTTGTCAGAATTTTTTGTTTTAAATTGGATGGTGAAATCCCGTATTTGTAACAACATTTTTCAAAATTTTCGCCTACGGCGTTCCTTTTAATTAGGAAATTTATCAGAATTCTTATTATCAAATTGGAAGGTGAAATCAGGTATCTGTAACAACATTTTTAAAAATTGTTGCCTTTGGCGTTCCTTTCAATTAGGACGTTTATCAGAATTTGTTATTATCAAATTGGAAGGTGAAATCAGGTATTTGTAGCATCATTTTTCAAAATGTTTGCCTACAGCGTTCCTTTTATTTACGAAATTTGTCAGAATTGTTTTTGTATTAAATTGAAAGGTAAAATCCTGTATTTGCAGCCCAATTTTTAAAAATTGTTGCCTTTGGCGTTCCTTTCAATTAGGAAATTTATCAGAATTTTTTTATCAAATTGCAAGCTAGAATCCCATATGCTTAACCCAATTTTTCAAACTTTTCGCCTACGGCGTTCCTTGTAATTCAGGAAATTTCTCAGAAATTTTTAGTAGTAATTTCCAGGCTAAACTCTTGTATTCGTAACCCAACTTTTCCATTCATTAATAAGTATTAAGAGTCATGATAAGGAAAGAACACTAATAGGTAATTTTATTCAACGAATTTTCTATTTACAGTAATGATGAATTTTAGTTTTCACTCAATTTAATTCTCAACGGTTGTCAATGAGAATAAGTTTATTTTGCATTTGTAATTCAACCGTGATCTTTTATATTATTTTTATTATATTTCTATTTACCAAGATGCGTTTTTCTGAATACTGCAGCCATCTTGTGAATAACGTGTTGGGGTGAATGGGGTTGGGATATATCAAACAGTTTAATTCTGATTAGTAACATTTAATTCTCTTTAAGGCTCGCAGAACATGGTGCCAGCTGCATGATTCACCTTGGACAGAATCAGCTAAAACAAAATTTAGTTGATTTGGATTTAATTAGCTTGATAAGTAAGTGATGATGTCATTGATCGGAAATTTGAGATTCATCATTTTTGCAATGCAAGACGAGTGATTGCCAAGTGATTATACATCGATGTAAATTCCTGTTAATTCCTATTAAATTGATGAAATAAGCCAGTTGGATATTTTCCTAGTGTTTTTTGGGATTGATTTTCATGGGAGGAACATGTACGGGGTGCCGATTTGGGGTTTCCACGTGATGTAGGAATACATTTAGAAATGTATAAGGTAAAAATGTGACAAAAAATTCTTAAATATACCCAATAATATACTAGAAATGTACCAGAAACATCATGAACTGGAACTCTTAATGTATTATGGGTGTGTATCTGAAATGATACTGCATGCAACCTATTTTAAAATGGGTCTCATTTATAGAGCACTATTTTTAATGGAATGGGCACTATCCTAAAAAGTAAAATAGCACTATATTTTGTAACTGAGCACTATTATTAATTATTGCTCAATATATAGTTGAGCATTATTTTTGAGCACTATTTAACGTAAACAAGCAATATATTAAATTATTTTGCATGTTATTTAATATATGGCACGGTTTCAAATTGTAAATTACCAATTTAAAGTTTCAACTTAAATTTCCACGTCGATTTGGAACAAACATCTATTGTAAACCTAACCTAACCTAACCTCAAAACAATCTTTGACCTCTAAAAGCACTCTTCACTTCATTTCATCATTGCATTTAACGCATTTTATGGCCTTAGTTAAGTCCCTTTCATGCATTATTTAGGCCTTATTTAAAAAGATTACATTATTGTGACTATCACTTCAATAAATTAACTATTGTTTGTATTGTTTAATGCTCAATTTATATTTACTTACTGCTCACTTAATATTACGTTAGTGCTCGATCATTATTTCGTTAGTGCTCAGGTAAATGAATATAGTGCTCAAATAACAATAACTTTAGTGCTCAAAGTTAGTGCTAATGGAATTTGTAAATAGTGCCTATTCCATTAAAAATAGTGCTCAATAAATTCACACCGCAAACAAATGCTAGGTTTGATTTGTAATTGAAATGTTAGTACATGCTATTGGATCCACCCGCTAGATAATAATGCCTGTAAGAAGCTTGTCATTCCTAACAGGGTTGTAAAATAAACTTGTGAATACGTTGTTTTCAAATAAGACAAAAATGTGTCTAATATTAGTTTCTTTTTTTTAAATTGCTGACTCGGTATTTAGAACTGAAATGACTGCTAAGATTTGGTCAGAAATACAACATACATTCCAGCAATCATGATTTTTAATATTGGTTTTCAGGCAATTTTTGTTTATGGCGTTCAACAAATTTACAGTATCTGGAAGCAAATTTTCGTGCACGAAATTGTGTAAATAAAACCAACAATCCATTATGTGTAATCTTGGTTTAAAAAACCCGTTTCCATTGATATCTAGAACAGATTAGATTAATTTTGAAGTGATGCAGTGATCAATTTTATCATGACTACATTAAGTGTTTATTCTTACCCAAAGGTGCATTCAAGTGTGATTGCATTCGTGAAAAATTGAATATACCAAACATGTACGATTTCGGAAAATGAACACAATGTAGTCGTGATAAAATTGATCACTGCATCACTTCAAAATTAATCTAATCTGTTCTAGTTATGAAACAGAATTAAAGATCAAG
Organism: Rossiulus vilnensis; assembly: GCA_034700785.1. Lineage (NCBI taxonomy): Eukaryota > Metazoa > Arthropoda > Diplopoda > Julida > Julidae > Rossiulus > Rossiulus vilnensis. Next base: position 18,248 of record JAQIXS010001177.1, on the reverse strand, counting down.
CCAGTTCATCAGCCATCCTCATTCCAAAACCAATTATTCTTTAACATTAATGATCAATCCTAACATCACGGTCTGCTTAACGTTTTAACTTAAACTGTTTCAAAACCTTTGGGTAAGTTTAGGCATTAACAAAATGTATTTCTATTTCTTATTTATACGTGTTTCATGTGATATCCATATTACACTTGAAGCATATTACACTGCCAAGAATTTAATGTCAAGGGACACTTGGCAACTGGTGCCATTTCATACTAAATAATATTAATTTTCACTAAACCAAGCATTACTGACAATGCTTTTGTTCACAATAATTTTATTTGACAATACGTTAATCAATTTGCTTTTATTTGGTTTTGGTCCCGATTTGATAATGATTTGTATATTTTAACAAGTTATTACAAATGGAATGCATAGAAGTGGTAAACTTATTAAAATTTGCATTTGAATTTAAAAAAAAACATAGCCCGCAGTATTATGCATGAATGTTCGTGCAAGTATTTAAGCTGAATTATATTTTATTACACATATTCCTAATACAATTTTATGGATCAAATGATTCTGACATTAACATTTCGAATAAAAACAAATATACTCGCATGCTGCATATATGTTTAACCACAAAATACATTATTTTATTCCCCTCATTCATAGCAAATGCTCAAAACGTTCTGATAGTGGCATTTCAAATGATAAAAATATATTCAGTTTACATGTTTAACCAAAGATATACAAATTAGAAAACGCAATCCCATTATATTGTCAATAAGCATTAATTATTAGTCATACCAAGTCTATTTGAACATCAGAAAGTTAAAAATACCTTTTAATAATTTGTTATTATGAAAAACAAGCTGGAATTCTTAATAAAACTATTAGTTTTCAAGCAGTATTGCAATTTTTGATAATGATGTAAAATATCGAATTGTCATTAGGGGTTTAAAACAGTTTTCTATGCAGTTTATAGGGAATTTATGCAATTCATACAGTAGTAATCATTGTGGGTTTCTGTAAATTAGTTAACGCTCTTTTGTCCTATCTTGCTACTTTCATTATATTATGTGTCAAACAATGCAACATTCCATCTAGCAAATACCAAATGGATTCGGACAAGGATCTCACTGAGAGCCAGCAGGAATGGGTGGTTAAAAGAAAAATGAAAATGGTTTTTGACTTTGGCTTTCCTTTGGTGAGCATGACATCACTTCCGATTTTTAATCTCGAGCAAATGCATTCACTGTTAAGCAGCTTGAATATACATTAAGCGAAATGCTGGCATAATGGCAATTTGATAAGTAATAAAACATTACTTATCACATTTTTATACTAATAAAACATTACTTATCACATATTTATACTAATAAAACATTACTTATCACATATTTATACTAATAAAACATTCCTTATCATTATAATAAAACAATAAAACATTACTTACATTACTTATTGAATCCATAATCTACTTACTTGCATGTCAAGATTACAATTGCTTGCATAACAGGAACCAATAATGCACTGCAATATTTCTGGTGCTAAGCGAAATCGAGATTTTATCAACAGACCCAACCCGAGCAATATAAAAATACGAACTAACAAACAATTAAAATTGCAACTTCAATTCACAGCCTAGACAAGAGACAATAGGGCTCATGGCCCATTACTCATAATTACTTTATAAAAAGCCTGTCTGGGATAAAACTAAATATGAAGGTATGTGGTTATGCATGCCATAATTGACCATGTATGGTCATTTGCATGTACTTGTACTTGTACAGTGAATTGACATCGCTTTACTTCTGATTAATGTTTAGATGATAATTTTGATTCTGATATGGAATGAGGTTAACCAAATTATACTACTCTTTTATACAACTCTTAGCAACGGTGGGGCATATAATGCAAACAATGCATTTGATTAAAACTGATGTGGGGAGTTTGCTTTTGTGGGGAAGGAGAAAACCATTTTTAAAAAAATGTTTTGTTTAACTAATAGTCAGATAAATGTTTATGTTAATGTGGTTTACATAAATGTTGCAATAATGTTTAAATGAACTTTGCTTTTGTGGGGGGATGTCATTTATAGATCAAGGTCATATTATTTCCTCAATGAACCTCTATTGTATATTTTATGCATTTTCATTTATCGTAAAATAATTATAATACACGTGTGTTTGAGATGGTCTTTTGATTTGATTAAAATTTCCAAGGATGTGAAGCATGCATTACAAATGACTGTATGCAATTTGCACTTTATTATTGAAGAACATTGTTTGTCGAATTATTTTTACGACAAGTGTTCAAATTGTTGGAACTTGCAGATTGCATCAGTTGCGGCCATCACTTGCGGATCGGTTCAATTTGCATCCCAAAAAAGTGAACAATGGCGGCAGTACTTGAAACTGAACGATTCCGTCTGTGCAATAATAATGATCGTCGTGGGTTGCATCATCCTCGTTTCATTACTGATTCGACTGGCAATGAAATACTGTCCCGCCAATCAAGTCATCACCTGGATGAAAAGAAAACCACAACTTTTTCGTAATATTGTGAGTGGTTTCATTATGTTTGTGATTGTTATTTGTTTATTGTGATTGGGATTTGTTAACTTGTAAATCTTTGTACCGTTCTGACAAAAAGGACGTCGGTGGTGGCATTTTATGGTGTTTTGGGACCCTGCCGAAATGACCAAAAAATAATGACATTTCTGTAATTTTGAAACGTGTTTAATCATTTGCATGTCGTTTTGGGACGAGTGTTGAAACGTGTCACAAAGTTTTAAAAAATGATAACTTGATGTTGACGTTTGTGACGTCAAGTGATCTTTTATCTTGTAAATCTTTGTACCGTTCTCCAAACTATGCCATTGGGATATCATTTGAAAGTCATTAGGACAAACTTGTTCCAACGGATGTCTCAATAACGTCCAGATAATATGTTAATGACATCCAAATGGTGTCCTAAAATTTTGCTAAAATTCAGCACAGATGAGAACAAACTATAAAGTTTTTAAATTGATAGATTTCCATCAAACATGTCTAACATTTGGTATTCATTATCTGCATAAGAAACTTGCAAATGGTTTTGGAAGTAATGTTCTAAGATGTGATTATTTTGCTAAAATCGAGTAGGCCAACAGATAAAATCTATTAAAATCTGTTTCAATATGCAGATTATCATAAAACACGCCAAAATTGTTATCTTGGCATTGACCATCAAATTTGTTCTATTCTTTCTAGGGGATTGTACTCTTCGTGTTTTGTGTCCTAATGCTGTGTGTCGCTATAGCTCTGTCATTTTCTGACGTCACATCTGTGAATGACACCAACAAGGATGCCTTGGTTAAAGCTTTGGACAACAACTACGAGGAAAATATCACGACTACAACTGCTACTCCTACATTTGCAACTACAACTACAGCTTACACTTGTTCCTATTGTGATGACGTTTGTCGCGATTGTATGTGTCGCGATTCCAGTAAAATTCTCAAAATGCCATTATTCAAGATCATGGGGCCCTCGAGTGAGACTGATGATTCATATTCTGATTTTTCATTCGTTGTCGACGTTTTGCAACATACGGTAACTAACTGAATGCAATTTCAAAAAACAATTTGAAATATTTGAGAGGACTTTACCATAGTGTCCATTCTGACTCAATAATTAAGAAACATAAGAAACGTTTTGTTTTTTATAAAAAATACCGATTATAATTTAACCTGTAATTTTCAATTTTTTTCAAATGCTGAATCGATAACTAAACTAAAATAATTTGTTAATTTGAAATTCTAGCTAATTCGTAAAATGGGCTACTGCATTATTTTCTCTAGAAATTGGACAAATATATTTCAACCATTTTTTCTCATTTTCTTTTCTCAGAAAAATATTTACTTACATGTATAACTAAAACTGAAATCAATTTTTCATTTTTCGCCAGTTTATAAACGGGTTACCGAAATTCTTGTTAACTAAAAATAAGAAAGACATGTAACAATTACTTGCTTTTTTAATTTGATAACTAAAGCTATTTATTAATCTCAGGTGATTTGTAAAATGGGCAATTGAAAACTGTTTTTCTTAAAAATGGCGTTCATTGCTAAAACTGAAATGAATTTTTCCCTTGAACATGCATCAACCATTTTCATAATTTGGTTATTTCTTTAAAGTTAAAGTGCTGTGGAGTGGAAAGTTACCAAGATTGGTCCTTGACGGACTGGGGTCGAGGTCACCCTAATTCTGTCCCTGATTCCTGCTGCCTAAAAAGAGAAGAATATTGTGGTATCGACTACATATCTACAGACGTCATCTACACCCAGGTAAACGAGCAACAACGGCCGATATTATTCATTTCTGAAATTCCGACTTCATTTCTTATTTCTTTTCATTAGGGCTGCTTAATTGTGATTGCGAGAAAAGTCATTAAATCAGCCGTTATCTATGTTTTAACGGCAATTCTGGTAATACTCCTGGATGTAAGTGATTAAACCTTGATTTTTTAATTATTGGAAAATTTTGGAACATTTCAATGTATTCTATTTTACAAGATAGCTAAAAAATAAAAATAAAGTTTAAATAGCTGATTTTAAATGTTTTAAATAATTCATTGCAATATATTATCATTGACAAAAAAAAGCTAAAATAGCATAAATAGCTAAAAATAATTATTGTATTAAGTTGGCGTTTTTCTGAAAAAACATACACGTATCTACTATAAATGATTGTTTATCTCGTATAACATGTTAGAACAACCGCTTGCAATATATTACATTTATCGAACTACTATGTTTAGAACAAATATTTGCAATTAGGTAAATTTGACCAACTAGCTAAAAATGAAAGGCTGAATCATAAATTACAGTAGCTAAACTAAGCAAGGCAAAATTCAGTGGAGATTTTTGTATTGAGCTGGCATTGTTCTAATCATATTATTATGAATAATAATAATAATAAAATCAGAAATAGTAGGCTACATGTATGCTGTATTTTTGAACAAATCTTAGCACTCTTTAACTACATAATATTGCATCGTCTTAACAGTAATTTTTAAAACTCCATTTTACAAACCCGCTCAAAATTTTAGTAATTTCAGCTTTAAATGCCGAGTCGGCAATATCAAAAAAGAAACAAATAGCAGACACATTTTTGTATTTTTTTGAAAACAACGTATTCACAAGTTTATAATACAACCCTATTAAAAATGACAAGCTTCTTCCAGTCATTATTACCTAGTGGGTGGTTCCAATAGCATTTGCTAACATTTAAATTGCAAATCAAACCAAGCATTTTAACATGTTTTACTCCTGTATAATGTGTTTCATTTCGCTTTTCCAGGTGCTTTCTGTCAAATACAAGAGCATTTTAAAGATTTGCCCAAAATGTCTGAAGGTGAAGGTGATGGAGAGGAGGAAAAAGAAATCCAAAGATGATGAGAACTCTGAAGACGATGAAGCTGATAAGCCCTCTGAAAGTAAAAGAAACGCAAGAGCAGGGACCCCGAAGGACAAACCGGAAGTGGATACTAACCTCCAGCAAATAACCATCCACTTGTACACAGGTCCAGTGATTGATAACCCTGGCGTATTTGACGTAATTGTTGGAGCTGCTCCAAAGACACTTCACTTCTCAGATGTCCCAAGAACTGGTTCCCTTCGCATTCTTGTCTCTTCAGAAGAGCATGACGTCATGCCTTCCAAGAGTTCCAAAAGCGTGGCCTGCAGCAGTTCAGTGCAAGTACCACTGACCAATGACATTGAGCATTTGCCTGATAACGATGCAGGGACTGAAGAGAAGAACACTTGTTGTATGGAGGACAATGCCAGTGCAAGTCAGAACGCTGGTGGCCATTGTTCTATCACTAAATTTGCCAACATTGATTTTAAGACCAAAAACTTAAATGAACAGAGGGGTGAAGAGGATTGCTAAGAGGAAAATCAAGGTTGATGGAAGTGCCCCCAAGAACTTCATTCATTTTCGATTATGTCAGGCTTAGAATTCCTGTCCCAGGTAAACAAATTCAGTATGGCCATATATGGACGTATAAGACGTATTCCATATTTCGCACCCAGACAGGAACCGTGACATAACTGAAAATAATAAGCTTTTGAAATTAGAACGATACTCGAGGTGTAGTTGGCCTTCACGTGCAGTATGCATTTGGTTTATGTACATTGGTATGTTTTGAATTATATCTAAAAATATATTGCGTGCAAACTATTTTAAATATATTCTGACATATATGTAAAACTATTATAAAAGCTATACAATGGTTTTCTTAAAATATTTCAGGAAACATTTTAACCTATTTTGCGTTAAATAAATTTCGGGTATATCACATATTATGCTAAAAATCCCAATTGATGATATTTCTGGTATATTACTGTGTATTATTTTTGTCACATATTATCTTTTGTAATTCGAAATATATCCCAACACCATGTGGGTTGTTCAATCCCAGCTCAGGTATATGCTAGATAATTAATGTAAAAAATAATGACATCGTTTTGACTAGGAACAATGACCAAACACTGATGTAACAGTTTTCAAAATGTGCTGCCATAAGCAAAGAAGTCAAATTAGCCTCACATTTTTCTATTAGCATAATATATTTTGAATTCTATTGTGCAATACGATCTCGGATATATCACATTAAATACAAAAGTCCCAATTCATGATAATTATGGCATGTTAATGGGCATGGGCCCTAGATGGTTAGTTTTCTCGTAAATTTAAGATCCTCATAGCAATAGTGTATTAGTAAAAATAATAAAAACACGGTCCATTTTATAAACTACTCATATTTTATTTACCTGAAATGCTTCATTGTATTTCTGGAACAAATGTTTGCAATATAGCCTTATTTAAAACCAAGTTGAGAGTAAAAAATACTTGCTCTTTATTTATTGAACCAACATTTTATTAAAGCTCTAATTTTTTAATTATTTTTTTTAATTGCTGTTAAATTGGTGCCGGTAGTTAAGGTAAGCCGTAGTTTAATTACAAACCTCTGAAGTATAGTCAGTTTACAGCCTATTTAAAAGAAAGAAGCTGAATAAAATAAATTGTAATAAATGATAACAAGAAATTCGATTTTGAATACTAAGTCAGCATTACCCATTTTTTCATATATGGGTCATATATGGGATCAAATATGCTATTATTGACCTCCTGACCATGTACGAGCCATAAATGCAATAACTCAATATTACATAATCTCCCTTTTAACCCTTGTCATGAATTGTTTCTTTATGCATAATATTGGTTTTATTGATCATTATTTAGGTAATATTCAGGCGTATGGGTATAAGATTACAAGTTGTCCTTCAGGAGTACATCTGTAATCTAATGATGACCAGACATGATAGGCCTATCAAAGAGATGATAAGCCTAACAAAGAGATAATAAGCCTAACACCTCCAAGAATCAAATCACTGGCACTGCCACAGTTTTGGGTGTTGGAATGAAACAGTTTACGAAGAAGAACTAAACTTTATTAAAAACACGATGTTCGAAGCACCAGAGTTCGCGAGACTAGGCCTAAGAGGCAGTGCCATTGCCCGGTTCATTGTCATGTTACTTCTCTGCTTGTGCTTCAGGCTGGCAACAGGCAGTGATCTTCCTAGCCCGCTGATCGATGCCGATGAGTGCGACTGTTCCGACTACTACTACGACCACGGATCTCCGCCTTACCACCACGCGACATGCCGAAACGTCACCAGCCAGCAAGACATTGACTGCTTTGAAGCCATCCTGCTCTTCGCGCAGAACCTTTCCACCCCCGAGACCGCCATCCACATCTCCATCTTCTCCAGCGACATGGAGGTGTTTCCCGAAGACTTCTTCCAGCCCTTCAACGTAACCTCCTTGGAGCTTAGCGCTTGCGGCTTGACGGCCATCCCCTACCGGCTCATCAATCCCATCTGCGACAGACTGAAGCGCTTGCTGATCACCGCCAACGACATCGCGGCCATCCCGGCAGATGGGTTCTTCAACTGCTCCCAGCTCTTCAGCCTTGGCTTCAGCTCCAACCGCATCGCGGACATCGCTCTGGGTTCCTTTTCCGGTCTGCCGGCTTTGGCCAAGCTGAACCTCGAAGGCAACAGCCTGAAGAGTCTTGGCCGGCTGGATGGCTTGGAAAACTTGGTGGAGTTTTCGGTGCACGGCAACTCGATCAGCACGGTGGACACCGACACCTTCGAAGGCATGGCCAGGCTGAGGACCTTGGAGCTGACCAACAACAGCATAGCAATTCTTGAGGATGGAACATTCGACCCTCTCTCGACTTCCAATCCAAGAGTTTATTTGGAAGGTAAGCATGGAAAACAATGGATTCCCAAACTTTGCTTATTTCCCCGATCATCGAGATGTTCTTTGTGTGCAATTCTGATTTAGGGAATCCATTTTACTGCAACTGCTCACTTCAGTGGCTGCAAGACTGGCTCAACGAACACGCTAACAGTGATGATCCGTACTGCGTGGCTCCAGTTGAAGGTCCTCTTAAAACTACAGAATTCTGTCCACTGATGTCCTGATGTTAACCTTTCTCTGCAATGCTCTATCCAACCTTTAAACCACTTCCAAGCCATGGACTGACATCTTTCTCAGTCAAGACCACAAAGAAATATCCAGTCCTTAATCTTAAGGTCATTTTATTTCACTTTTCATAATAAATATCTTAACTACATCCTTATGTACAGTAAGAGTTGGAGGAGAAAAGACGAGTTTCACAATTACGAGACGTTCGATAATAGTAACATGTGATACACATTTCTTGTTCCGTTGAGGATTTGTCGTTGACAAATGAGTACAAAAAATAGCCACCCTGACGCGAATTAATTTACATAAACGGCTCTCGAAACAGAACGCGGGAGAAAAAACAACAACGATAGAAATCAGTAAAAACAATTAGAAAAAAATTGTAACAACGTGACTGAGTTCAACGGGGAAACAAAAAGGGGGATATCTTACATGTGACGAGTAAAATGCAACCGTAATAGTAATAAATACAATTACAATCATAAAACGACATTCATGATATAACGGAGAATGCTATTCTGGTGTTGATCGTGGAATAAGAGAAAACAAGTTATGTACACGCGCGCTTGATATCGGGTACTCGCTAAAATCTGCGCCAAGCACCTCGCACTCATCGGTGCATCGGCACTCCGGCAAACAAACACACATGCCTTCATCAAAAATCAACTCGCATTCAAACTTCGAGAAGCGGGAACACCCGGGACCACGTCTCGAGAAGGCGGCAAACGCCGGATAACCTCACCACCAGATTCCAGATCCCGGCAAGATTCCCGGCAGCAAGGGCCGTCCGGCACGCAACCGTGAACCCCAACAGAATGGCAACATCTTAGGTAACGAAAGAGATTATGCGTGATGTAAGTGACTTTGAGGAACTCGGCATCTGCAAAAGCCAAAATAGCGACATCGTCTACCGCAACGAGAGTCAGTCAGACCTTGCGGGAGATGAGATGCGTGCCGAAGAGGCATCCCGAGCACAAAATGCCGCGCGGGTTCACCCGCAGGATGGCCAACGTAGGGAAGACAACGGTCCGCAAGTGTAAAGAAACAAAAACAAACAAAGCCTAATAAAACATCGCGACAAAAGCCCACCGCGCAACTTCCGAAACCACACTTTACAAATATTGCCCGCATTGGGTCTGCAGTTGCCGATGCTCAAAAAACTTAAACCAGGACATTGTCCGAGGAAAGCCTCACGACGACCAAAACTTCAAACACATAGGACAACTTTTGAAACAGCGGGTTGCCGGGCACGGGTCTGACACGAGTCAACGCGAGGGATGCGATTACTTACAAAACTAAAACCCGGAGCGCACCAAGTCCTTGCCGGCCCGAGGCACGAGCCCAGCGGGAGAAATGCCGCGACAATGGCAAAACAGAAAAGGAAAGCTGCAAAGGTTTAACGACTAGACATTGCGCTCCTCGAACGACGCCGGTGCGCGAGTGCTTGTGGCCAGATGGTGATGAGATCAGATGAATCGAGGAATTCGTGTGTACAGTCGCGTCAACGTCCGACATCGCGCGCGGAGAGGAAGAGGCTTTCGGGCACGGGAAGGAAGGCGTTGGAGTCTCGAGGTAAGTGCGCGGCTTGGCTCCGGCAAACTGGGTATACGGTTAAAAAGGTACGGTGTCCGATAAAATGCCCTAAAGGTGGATACAAAGTGGACCGCCCGGCGCAGGCCCCTGTCGAGGCCTCGAATGCAACCTGCCATCGGTCAAGTCTGTCAAGAGACCTCCGAGAAGAAACCACTCGTTGGTCCCCGAAAAGCAATTCCTCTACGCAGTCGCGTTACATCCGCACGAGGAACTGGCACCGTCGACCTCGTCGCCGTCGCCAAACCTCGCCGAAGCCGACGTAGCGCTAGGAGCTCGGATGCATAGATATCGTATTTCCCAACTGTTTGACCTCTTTTACGGCGGACTGGGTTGCACCCCACCTTCCGCAACAGTGCTGTAAAGCGGCATAGGGACGTTTAGGGGAAAAAAGAGGAAAATACAGGATTTTACGGAAAAGCCAAGCGTATAACTATCCAAAAAGTTGTCTTTTTCTAGGCTTCTCTTTAACACGCGTAATTTTAATGGTTTTCGAACGAAATTTGATTGTTTCGAGGATGCCATCATAATATAGGAACGCTTTACAGCCTGTTTTTTCCATCTTTGACTCGTATCGCGCGTAGATTTGGAATGGACGAGAGCGTCCTCGTCCTCCTCATAGTCGTTCAAGAAGACAGTCCTTTATTGATAGTTCTTCAGAAAGTTACATTCTCTCGTTCCTTGACTTCAACCCTTGTCGGATTCCGCGTGTTGGAAGAGCTCCGCGGACAAGTTGCATTGCGAGGCCCGGCGGTCCAGCCATCGACGGGGGTTTTGAACTACGAGACGCGGCATGGCGGTCGGGGTTAGAGACCAAAGTTTACCGATGGCACGCGTTCGAGGCGCTACGCACCCCGCGGTAGACGAGAAAAATATGAGATGCTACAGCTACGAGTACCAGCCCACTGTCCCACGGATGGCATGACGTTCCCGGAACTGACGCGGTTCTGGCTTTACCGTCGCGACGGAGACGCATCAGGTGGTGCAGGAGGTGTTGTAGGCGTAGATGTAGCCTTGCTGCTGGAGGACGTAGAGCCGCTTCTCCACCGCTTGTTTCTCTGAAATGCAGATGACGGACTTTGCTCAGTGATACGATTGAGTTTTTTGGGGATTATCTACGGCGACAGCGCATGACCTAAACCATGGCGTCCATGCTTTCAAGATATTTTACTCCTTCGGATGGTGGCCAATCTCAAGGACCACGGGTCCTGACTTTTCCCGACTATGTCTTCCCTTCCAAGTGCGTACGAACCCTTAACCTCAGTGCCGGAGGATATACATAAGGACGATCGTCGACTTTCCCTGACCAGTTTTTACCTCCCTGACTTTCCAGGTGCGTCGAAACCCCTCACATAAAGGTACGAAACCACCGAAAGCTAAACGTCTTTTGAACACTTACGTCTGCAGAGCTGGTGGCGGTCGTCGTCGTTGCCGATCTGCTGGGCCAGGCTGTGCAGGACAATCTGGGCCGTCTGGTAGCGGCGGAAGCACTCCTGGGGGTTGCCGAAGAGCTCGTCCAGGGCCGCGGTTTGGCACTGCGGGGAGAGACAAGCGGGCTAGTGGGAGCGGTCTTACGGGGCACTTTCACGTAGAGCGGGCGGTGCCGTGCGGCGCTTACCATTTGGATGGCGTAGTTGTAGAGCAGCTTGTCGGCCGTGATGTTCGAGGCCTTTGGGTCGCTCCGCACGTTCTGCAGGAGATTCTGGCTGTTGAGGGCCTTGCACATCTGCAGGCAGTAGTGGTACTTCTCGTTCATGTTGCTCACGACTGCCGGGTTAGAAAGTGGGAATGAGTTCACTTCGTACGCGACCCCTGTCGGTCGCGCTGATGGTCACTTACCGTTCTTGACCGAGTTCGAGGGCTGGAGACGTCCGGTCTTCAGCTCCTCGCGCGACAGGCCCAGCGACGAGGACAGCAGCTGCAGCGCCCTTATGTAGAGGACGAGTTGCTCAGCCCTCCTGGAGAAAGAAGCATTTCGTTAGTGAAGACATATTTCAATAGACAGGTGAAAACTGTTGCCCTGTGCAGGTCAAGCAAAGTTAAGACCGATCCACCTACCTGTAGCTCTCCGTAACAACTGGAAGCTGCTCATGTTGATTGCCCTTTGAAACAAAAACATAATTTTCAAACAACAATTCCACCAGACTGCGCCTCCGCTCAACATTACTCCGAACCCAAACAGATTTGCAAAAGCCATCTTTTTACAAGAACCGTCAAGAAATTGTCGAACAAATAAAAATGAGGAAAATTTAGTGCAATTAAAATTACGAGCAGCTTACGTCTCGCCGGACCATCGACTCCTTCAGCGCCGTTATGGGGGTGGACCTGGCCTGGGCCAGGTCCACGATGCAGTCAACGAGGGCCAGCACGAAGTTCAGCTTGGCCAGGGTGTCGTTGTGCTCCCGCTACCGGAAAAAAATTGAAAGCTCTAGGACGTCCAGCAAGTGAGATCATGGTGTCAACAGTACGGACGAAAGGCGCGCTCACCTCCATCAGCGTCTCCTGGGGCAGCTCCGGAGCCACGAAGTACACGGGGCCCTCCATGTTGGGCGGCGAGGTTCCGAAGTGGTACTGGTGGTTGCCGCTGCCCGGCGGGGACTCGCAGAGCATGGCTCCGGAGAAGGGCATGCGGTACTGGTCGTGGCCAAAGACGAAGGCGGAGCCGCGTCCGCCGAACGGCATCACCGAGTTGGACGGCGGGCTCTCCGAGCAGCAGTATCCTTTCTGGGAGATTCCGAAGGCCACGCGGATGTTTCCGAACGCGTCGTTCAGCTTGCCGGTGCTGCAGGACCGCGGGAAGAAGGCCGAGTCCTGGCTCCCTACGTCCATCGTGCTTCCGGCTGGAACGAGACAAAGGCATCAAGCGATTGGCAAAAGCCAAGTTCCCTAGCTTTTGGGCAAAAATGGGAACATCCCCGACTTCCTTTAATCTCCCTGACCATTTTGCTATTCCTTGAATTCAGCGCTGGATTTTCAAGAAAAACTTAAAAGACTTTTCCCTGACAACTTGTCGCTACCCTGACCTCCGTAGTGTGCGACGGAACCCCGCAAGCACACCGTCTGCTTACCGAAAGTCACGTCTTTGGGGCTGAGTTCTGGCAGGGTGTGCGCCCGGCTGGCGAACGGCACCACCAGGGGCTTCGAGGGGCTGGTGGCTCCCCCGGAACGCTCCGGCTGCGGGGCGAGGTTCGCGAACAGGTTGTTGCAGTTGATGAACGAAGCTGGCTGGTTGGCCGGGGAGCCGAGGATGGGCGGCAGGGTCCCGCTGCTGAAGAAGTAGTTACTGTTGACGGGCGGGGAGTTCATCGCTGAGGAAGAGAAAGGACCAGGATGAAATCCCAGAACACCTACATGTTCCGATCGGACGTCGGCCGAGAGCTCACCTGACTTGCGGAGCGGGGAATTGGTCGGAGTGTGCCGGCCGGAGTTGTAATGCTGCGGGGAGCAGGACCACACCGAGGGCGTTGGTGGTGTGCCGATGTTGAAGCCACCGGTGCTGGCCTTGCGGCCCATGCCGTAGGGCGGTGATCCAATCACGAACTGTACTGTTGGACGAGAAACGCAAAATGAGATCACGTCCCATGGACTTGTGATTAATTTTGTCAAATCGGAAGTTAATTGATGAGATCATTTTTTGTACACATGATAAGCTGTTATCAATTGACCACCTTTATAAATTAAAACCTATATTCAGTCTAATGAATGTTGATGAGTCTGAAGTGATTCATCTTGGTCGGACCTATTAAAATAAAGCCTAGTGATAGGGCTACGGCCAAAGTCGTCACAGACTTACTAGTGCAAAATCACTTTTCGGTAACTATGGCCTAGAACATGCTTTTAGTTCGCAGACATCAATGACCTAACGTGCATAGTGAAAACAAAACCTGTTCTTTTCAAGACGTTGGAATGCGTACTAGCGACAAACCCCGGCGACAAGATGAATCGAGGCACACTCACCAGATGGCGGCGAGAGCGAGCTGATGTCCGGCGTCATCCTGCCGAGGCTTTCGGTGGAGTCAGTGCGCACGGCCATGGGCTGCGAGCGAGGCACGCTGGCCGGCTTGCTGTCCCACTGCTTCGGCGACCTGGATGGGGAGCCCAGGCTAGATCCCGAGCGCTGCATGTCGGACGGCTCTCCCGGCCCAGGGCTGGCAGCACTTCCAACGGACTGCCGCAAGCTCTGCTGGATGTACTCGTAGGCCGCCTGCTGCCCCGGCACCGGGACGGGCTCGCTGGGCACGGGTGCGCCAGAGCCTGGGCCGGGCGAGTTGGCCACGGGCAGGTAAGACGGCCGGGGCGAGGAGGGCGACGAGGCCTGCTGACGGTGCACGTAGGTGACCGTTCCGGAGTACGGGCTGCTGGCCACGGTGCTCACCTTGGAGGGCGGTGTGCCGACGGTCATGGGCGAGGAGCTGCAAGAACCGAAAGAAGGTTGAAGAACTCGTGGGAAGGTTAATAAAACAAGCATTATCCCCGGGAACCTATATTCCGTTCAATACCGTCGTGATACGACGGAGTTTGGGAAAAAGACCATCGAGCGAAAGTAGGAAACGATAGATTTCTGCGATATTACAGAGGGTATCTCTTACTCTACCTTACTGAGCAATGACATGGTTCCGACAGCTTTAGTCAAATAAGATCCCCTGACTTCCCAAGTTGAAAATTGCATTTACCATAACCCATAAGTACTCCTGACTTTTTGAGAATTTTTTCCAAAAATCCCCTGAATCCCAGGTTCCGCGAGAACCCCGCAATGATTTCGACAAGATTTACGGAAGGGTTAGTCGAAAGCGCTTCCTACCAGTACGCGTCGGAAGACTTCCGCTTGTGGTTCACGCAGTGGAAGCCGTCGGCCGAGTTGTCGCACTGCAAGTTGCTCGGAACCAGCACAAAGTCCTGCATGGTCGGAAAGGAGAAAGTACCATTGACACCAGCTTTTTAGAACTTTTTCTTATGCCACGGGTATCGGACCGTACTACGGCGAAAACTTACGTCGTGCTCCTCGAGGCTCGATGGGGCCGAGTTCTTGCCCGACGGCGAAAGCCTTCCGGTGTCGAACGGCAGGGACTCGAGGGGTGCGGAAGCCATGGCCTCTCCAGGAAGGTGCTCGCAGACCTAGGCAGAGAAAAGACCGGTTAATCGCTGCAAACCCAAATATTGGATGCCACGCACACGCGGACAAGCAGCTCACATCAGTCGGCGACGGCGAGGGGTCTTCTGCGGGCGGCGGCAGTTCGGCCGCGGTCTTCAGGGGCGGCAGCGAGCGCTGGCGAGCTGGAACAGGAACCGGAGATGCTGAAAGAATTCCCCACGTTAAGCGACACTCCCAAACCTGGGTTGGTGGTCGATGGAGAAAAGCGAGTGCAAAGCGACAAAATGGCAGAACATTCCAAATCTTCTAAAAAACTCTATAACTTGTTCTAGAAGGCCTTTCCTTCCCCGGTTGGCCTGCTAGACCACTAAAACCCGCCTGAATCAGAGATGCGATTCGCACCCAAGGGTTTTCTCTGACTATCCCTGACCAACCTGAGGGAATCTCCCTGACATTCCCTACAAATTGCCACTTTTGACTTATCGCCCATCGGAAGCATCGGTGATTTAGCACGTTCATAGAAATTCCTAGCAATCATCTATTAGAAGTCCCGACAGAACATGTCAACCAATCGCCTATCGGAAAACCCGATAGGACATGCTAAATTATAATCAATCTTAGCAATCACCTATTAAAGAGCCCAATACGAAATTGTAAATTCTCTCAATTATACTTAATCCAAGCAATCGCCTATTAGCACATCCAAAAGAACACGCTAAATTTTAATAATTCCTAGCAATCACTCGTTTTAACATCCAGCAGAAAATGCTAACCCATACTAAATCCAATCACCTATTAGAAGACCAAGTGGACTACACTTAATCATGCTAAATCCTAGCAATAGCATATAGTGGAAGATCTGATAGAACATCCTAACGTATGCCAAATCCCTGTCTATTTATCTATTTCTATTCTGGAGCTTTGTTTTAAGCCACGAGAGCTGTGTGTCCTGCTAAATCCCAGCTACCGCCTACAGACGAATCGATGGAACATTCTAAATGCCAATAAACCCTAGCCATCAACAGCACGAGCAGCCCGACAAGCCGATAGAGAGATCACGATCACTTACAGGGCTTTGGGACGATCTTCAGGAACGGGTGGTCGAAGAACTCATCTGAAATAAGGAATCGGGCAAATGAGCGACAAAAGATCCACGCGCAACCGGGACATTTTTACGAAAACCCACCGAAGTCCAGCCTGTCCTTGGCGTTCCTCTTCAGCAGTTTGAGGAGCAGATCGGTGAGCTCGCTGGACGTTCCGGGCACGATCCTGTGCGAGAAAATCACAGACAAACCAGAGTTAGTCGAAAGGATGAGCAATGCGAAACATCGCGCAACGTGCTCCGAAGGACTCACTTTGGGGCAAGGTTGACATTCTTCTCGTAGAACGTCTTCAGGGCCTGCGGTGTCTGTGCCTGTTAGGACAAAAGCGCACGGGTGAGTAAAATCATTGAAAGTAGGACACATTTTTTACGTACTTCCACTAATAAATGGATGTCGCAGGTGAAGGCCTTCAAATAATTCATCTCATACTATGGATTTTGGTACATAGTTTGTCCTACATTTCCTGGCAAAATTTGGTTAGAAATATTTGAGAAATAAAATTAAACACAAATCATGGATTTCAGACGAATTTCTGTACAAAATTTCCCCATAAATATCTGAAATTCAGGCAGAATTACAAGTGAAAAGGTTCTAAAACCATACATGTGAATGTTGTCTTAAATTTCCTCACAAAATATGCTTTGAAATGATTGAAAACAAACAAAACAATTGAAAACACGAACCAGAAATCATGGATTTTGGAACAAATTCACCGAATTTCCCCATAAACATCTGCAATTCAGGGAGAAGTTTAATGTTCTAAGGGCATAATTCGGTCTAAATTTCTAGCAATATGGAACGAAAATGGTACCTGTGGGTAATTCTTGCCAAGCCTTGGACATTTAAACTGAACTCCACAAATGTGTCTAAGATTTTGAGATGGACATTGGATTTTGAAATTTTGCATGTGAACACAAAGCTGAGACAGATAATAAAGTGCAAGGTTTACAGGATGAACGTGGCCCTGGGTCGTTTTCTTAGAATATTACCAAAAGATTCACCATCTTCAGCATTCATAATTCAGTGCATTACATGGAAATCAACAAGATTTCAATCATACTTTGCAATAATCATATTTACATTGTTACAAGAAGAGTACGCTGTTACAGTTTATCTTAAATGACTGGTTTGTACATGTATCCATTAAGTTGATGTGTATGGGCGCATTGGAATTGTTGCAAAAAAACGAAATTAAGACCATTAATTAATTGTTGAAAAAATTTCTTCTGCTTAATTCCAAAATCGAAATTACTTTTCGTGCGGAAATGGACATAATTTGAAATTTCGGTAGATAAGGTTATACACTTTCGTTACATTACATTTTTTTTTGGACATGATTTTCAATTTCGCTAGATAAGGTTATATATTTTCGTTAAGTTACATTTTTTTTTTAATTGGGAATTTTGTCAGTTTTCATCAACATTATTAATTAGTTCATTAAAGGACGTTGTGGCGGACAGTCCGTTTTTGTTTAAGTGTCCGGTTATGAATTATTTTTAACTTATGAATTGTATTTACAAGCAGACACTATTCACGATTGACCACGTGCAGGAAGGCTTACCAGAGCGGTGGCTATTTATTTTAAGCATGTACACAGGGGTCCATCATTCCTTTGTTGTTTGAGTGCATTCCAATGGGCACAAGATATGCACACATAGTCCATACTGGACCTGAGTTTTCTGAGATTGTCCTTTTTTTGAAATCCATCCAAATTACAACACCTATTTTCGGCATGGAGGACTTTGCCAGTCTTTTTTTTGAAAATAACATGGGGCTTGTTAAATGTGGTGGTGGTAAGGCGCTTCGAGCAAGGCCTTTTTGTGAAAGGTGGGAAATTTGAAATTTATTCATTTTATTAGTGCAGTCGAACCTCGATAACTCGACTTCCTATAAGTCGAATAATCCGCTAACTCGAACTTTTAATCAAGTCCCGAATCA
>JAQIXS010001176.1:0-32941 GCA_034700785.1 Rossiulus vilnensis | reverse complement strand
GGGCTGCAAGCAGAACAGGAATGGAGGTTCCTCGTGCGCAGGCATTTACTTCGACAGGGAACGACCCACGGACATCACCAATGGTCAGCTGCGGATCAGTCAGGTTCATAAAGTGAGTGCAAGATATCGTGTCAGTCCCGCATATTATTTATTTACCAATGGTGCTGCCAGTGTTGTGAATTAAATGCACACCAAGCAAAAAATTGCTCCCACATTTGTTATTCAAATATTTGTTATAATTGCTAAATTGAGGCTTTCTTGGGAAGAATCGGTTGTTTGCTAGGGGCAGCGTTATTTTTTCTAATCCTAAAATGTGCCCGTTATTTACAACAATGCGACCTTCGATGCCCAACTTCAGAGGTTTGAGAGGAATGCCCGTTTGTGGAGGTTTTAAAGTTGATTTAAATACGTTTTTGAAGTTATGCAACCTTCAGTGGCGGTGGCACTGTAGGGAAATTCCGGAGGTCGCATAAGTTGGTTTTTTTAAAATTTATTTTATATCTTTAAAAAGAAACGGAGGATTTTTAAAATTATAAAAATAACGCAGACCCCAGCGGGGTATTTTTTATCCTAATACTTTGTGATCCGCTAGTAATGTAGAAAATATCAATGTTTGTTAGCATCGACGTTTGTAGCTTTATGTAATGTGAGAACATATTCGAAAATTTGACAATGAGATTGCAAACTCTCGATTTAGTCTCCACTTCTAAATAAAAATGTTTGTCGATATACATGTATATTAACAGAACGCTATGGACGAAAATGTTCAACAAATTAATTACTTATTTTGGAATTTTAGCTTTTTATTAATCCACTTTAATAATCCACAGAAAAAATTGGAAGAAAAATTGATGAAAGGTGCGCCATAGGCGAAAATGTTCCAAATATTGATCATACTTTTAAATTATCAATTCAAGGTAATATTTTATACAAGATATTAATAGTAATAGGAACGTAGGCGAAGCGTTCTATTATCGAAATCGAAAATGAAGGATTTTAACCTACATTTCTGAACATGATGGCGGGCATTCTAATACTTCTAATTAAAGAAAAGTCTAATCAACTATAGGATGCAAAAGTTATTGAAAATTAAAAACTGATGTATTTTAGAAGCACTTCAGCAGGAATGTTTCATTCAAGTATATATCTTTTTAGAAAAACAACATCATTATTAATGCATTTCAGTTAAAGAAATGATTTAAAAATAGTTAGCCAAAAAAGCAAAGTATTATGCCATGTATAAACTATTATCATAGCGCAGCATTACAAACACAATCTCAAGTTAGTTCCAAAATTCATTGCAGGGCTTTGCCTGCATGTGTGAGGATGGAGGGGGGGGGAAATCGAAATTTCGTAATTCTGAAAAAAGTCATGAAATGTCACCTATGACCTAGGAAATTTTGCAGGAACAATGACCAGTAACGAGAGAGTTCTGTTTCATTTTTAGGTTTGCCTGAAGAGACGCCAAGCTGAAAGCTTGCGTGCCCAGCTGGAGGGTTTTGACCCTAGATTCAGCATCATTTTAAACTCGCCGATTTTCGAGGCCATTGCCGAAATTGAGGAGCCAACAACCCCGAGGTGCTTGTCCCCATCCGATGCCGATGGGGGCAGCAAACGCCAAGGAGACCTGTATCAGGGTAGGTGCGGGATTTTGCTCCACATTCTTGCACAAACTCGCACAAAAACATTCCGTAATCGGCATCCGTGTCTAAAGTACTTTCCTTGACTTCTGCAATTTTAGAAAATAATTTGTGGTAGTTTATGTAAAATTACACGTGAGAAACTATTGAGCATTTTTGAATAAAATGTGAGGTTTGAAATATGACTTGGGCAATCCTCGATGACAGCCGTGCTGTCAGTGATTGCAGGGCTTTGGGGGATGCGCTTTTCAAGTTGACCTTCTAGTATTTTCTTAGAAGTCTCAACGTATTAAATTGCATTTATCTTTCAGCTGTACCAGCTAAAAAACACTGCATACTCGAAATCATCACCCCTGATACCACTCCCAAAGTATCACCTGCCCCAATTGTCTGCCATTGTCAAGTATCGTGCTGGTAAGCTTTTCTGTGTCGTATGTTTATATACATTTTATTATAAATTTATAAAATTAATGCGGTTTAGTTTTCGATATTTCCCCATTGTTAGTGATAAAAGTTGAATCTTTCCTGTCTTGCTTATTAGGGCATCGCTTTTTGAAATTAGATTATTTAAATTCAGAAAATTACACCTGAGTGCAATCTTTAAAATATTAAGCATGGTATCGTTTTACACTCCATTTCAATCCATAAGCTGTAAACCAAGTTCAATTATGTTCATGGAAGTAAAGTTGTGCGCTTCACTAGCACTTTCAAAAACATGCACGTGCAGAATTCATCAAAGATAAAGCTAAACTTTAGACAGCTGCGTTATAAAATATTTGTATAAATAATACAACTTTCCTCTCTGTGATTAGCACGGGTTACTGTATGAAAAACTGGGGAAGATCACATTATTACTGCAGCTTTAATGCATTCAAACCAATTTTTTTATTTGATGCAACTGCAAATACATCTGGTCAGTCTTGTGGTACTCGAAAGAGCTTTTGTTAGCAAAACGTGTAACAAATGAATGACCACGATGAAGCGAAACACGAATGTCATCGTACCATTTATTGTGAGAATTAAAAATGTGTCTTGTTTTATCAGCTCGAACCGGTGTTCTTGCATGAAATCCAAGAGCAAATGCGGGCACACCCCTTCGGGATGTATGTGCAAAAATTGCGACAATCCGCTAAACATTTTGGAAGACATGGGGCTGGATTTGGAGGCGAGTATTTCGGACTCGTGTTTGGTGCAAGGCGTCGTTTCCTACAAGGTACTGTCATCAAACGTCCATTTTTAATTTCGAAATCAGGACATTGGGACGTGTTTCATAACTGGCATGGTCTCACTGCAGGGTGATCTCAACGCACTTATGAAGAAGAAGCTGACGTTTTTCTGCTGCGGAATGCCCACCTGCGTCGGGGATTGCATCCCTGGGGAGGTCAAGTGCCCCAACGAGGCCTGCAAAGGGCGAACCTATCGATTTTCGTGGTGCGTCCTGGATCTCAGGGACGAAGTGGTGAATCCCCGAAATCACTGCTCAGCCTGCAAGACTTGCAAGGATCCGATTGACCTGCACTGCCAGGTAAGCTTGAATGGAGAAAACTTTTTGCATTAAAAGTTCAGGAAACATGAAACTCAACGTTGTACTTTGAATTTTACCGATGGGTAGCAGTCGCTCTCCTTGCTGGTGAAATCAGGAAATGAAATCGCCCAAAGACAGAACGCTTGATTGGGCAATTTTTAAGTCCGGAGGCCCTAATGCAAACGTTGCGTTTTTCAAGCGAAGTGGAAATCCGCTGAAAATAAACGCTGTGTAGAATTTATTCCAAATTTGAATTCGTTGATTTTGTCGTTGGGTTTTGCACGTTAACTACATAGCATTAAAGCTGACCCAGGAGAATGCGCACCTATATACACATTTTTGCTGCAAACACTTGTGGTAAATGTTTTCCATGCATGGTCGTCCATGAGGGTCTGATTTCATTTTTAAAATTTGAAAATATCCCGTATATTTATAAACAATTAAAATGAAATTAACATGGGAAAAAAATCGTTAGGCAACCGCCAAGTTGCCGTTTGGGCAACTGGTCCTAGCGTTCTAAAATTGCGGTCATCCCATTCAGGCTCAAATCCTTCCGAATTTGGTTAGGATTCCATCATTTTAAAGGGTTAAAAATACACCAGCAAGTAGGCCCAGACAAACAACAAGTAAACTGGACAAATTGAGAAGTAAATAGCCTCTGCCGTTGCCCATCTACTCGCTGCCATGACAACTGAGACAAACTGACTTCTCGCTGAGTCAGGGAAAGTCAGGGGGAATCCTAATAAAAATGCACTGAATTTTGAGTGTCAGTTCCAATGAAATTTTAAGCACTAAATAACACCGTAGGCGACATTTGTTATAAAACATAGGTAGAAAAAGATGTCATCTTGTTTAGCAGTACTTATAAAACATGTTATATTCAAAATGTGACCCAAAATCCACAATCGTAACTAGTTTTTGGCAAATTTGGCCTGCGGCGTTGTCTTAATAATATTGTCGAATAAATATTATATTTAAATACAGTCAAAAATCCATCATTAATTAATTAATTAAATATTAGAAGAATGATGTACGGTCTAAAATTAACTGATTAGACATACTTAAATTCCCCTCACATCTCATGCTCTACTGGGCACTGCATGCGTTAAAAGTAATTGCTGCAGATGCACAGAAAAATACAATTTAAATTGCTAATATGCAACGGAAGCTCAGTTATCCGAGGTAGTCGGGACCATGACAATCTCGGAAAAACCGAATTCCTTGGATAATCAAACGTATACTTAAAAAATAGGTGTAACTGCATTTTAAACAGTAAAATCGTTTTTAATGCATGTCCACAGTAAATACATTTGTTACTACAGGTGCAAGAAATTGACCTTTGTTGTTAATAATTATCCCCTTTATGGCATTGTATGTTTTGTTTTTGCCACAGAATTTATTTCCAAAAAGTCATTGAAATTTACTTAGCTGGCCAGGGAAAGTCAGGGATGGTCAGTGTATTAGCAATACCAATGGCGAAATATTTCTCTTCGTTTTTTTTTTCAGGCTTGCAGAAAGTGCAATCCCGTCGAAGGTAACTCCACGAAGTGCCCATTCTGCGGCGCTCCAAGGGACACTAGTTTCACCGAACAGAGCTCGGTGTCCGAGGTTCTCAACCGCTACAAGCAAAACCAACAGCGGGGATTCAATCTGGCCAGTGTAATGAACAAAACTGTCGAGAAGGTGATTGCCATTCCAACCGACAAGAACGACCTCTTGAACTTGCCCAAAATAATGGAACGGCTGAACGAAAAAATGCAAGAGCAGTGCGCAGAGGCCAACGTCACGGACGAGAAGGAGAACGAAGCCCAGAAATTGGAGGCAGAGTTGGCCAGGGAAAATAATTTGGTCATAGCCGAAGAGGTGAATATTGTCGATTCCACCATGCCGCTAAGCGACGTGGAAGTGGTCACTACTCAGGAGCTGTCCGATAAAGGGTCTCCTTTACATGGTTAAGTTTTAAATGAGAAAACCAATCACATTGCTTTGGTTGGGTGCTAACACCAATTTTTGTTTGTACTTTGCATATTGTAAAGTTTTGTTTTTTTATTTTATGCTAAGATTTCGTTTCACAATGAATATATCATGTAAATATTCATGTTAAACAACACAAGGCAAGTTTAAGGCCTCTAAACAATAAATGTTTGTATTTTGTTTTATTTTATAAGCGCTCGGGTGCGTTATTTTACATTAAATTACATTTGTGAAATTAATTACGTAATTTGTGTATAACGTAGTTTCTCTGGGTGAGTTACTCGGAGTTTTAAGCAAGAAGAAATCGTTGAGTTAGTGTGTGCGCGATTAATGAAGCAAATTAAATTTCTCAAGTTTCATATCAGGTTTTATTACAAGAGAAGATACATTGAGAATATTATTCCCTTTGTTTGAGTTCTCTGTAAACTGTAATTGATATGAAAGAAATTTATTTTATAACAGTGGCGAAATCTAAAAACAGTGCCAAATGATGTGGGATTCGGAAGTCTTTCAAATCAAATTGTTGAAATATTGCAAAACAATACACCGCATTTTATGTATGGGGAAAACGTTTTTGTGTTAGTTTATCAACGGTTGATTTTTCAATTGTTGATAATTGCAGAATTAGAATGACCGTTAATTTATATATACATGTTCATGTATGTCTTGGTGTACAAAGGTTTGTTACCTTCAAGACATCATGAATATTATGACATTCTAATTAGTTATAGTTCTGAAGTAATTTCTTTGAAACTAAGCCCTCCTGAAACTACCTCAGGCTCAAGCTATACGCCTACATTGTGAAAACGGTCAATATACTGTACAGTTTTGCTTCAATTACTGATTACCAATGCTAAATTTTCTATAACATCAGTATGCCTCGCTAACGTACACAAAAATAAATATGGAAGTCTTAAGAAATAGAACCTATGAAAACAGGAAAAGTCAATTTTTGATTTTTCATGTTTATTTTATTTAATTTGTAATAAATATGTTTTTTACGGCTAAAGTGAATATGCCGAATACAACAGACCGAATGTAAATTCGCGAACGGTGAAAACGCCGAAAGGTGACAATGCCGAAATTTAAAACGTCGAACTTCAAAAAGGCCGAAAGTAAAAAAAAGATGAAAGGCAAATCGCCGAAAGTGAAAAAAAAATGTCTAAATACACCAAAATCCAGTTTTTCCAAAACTTCCGCCTGTACAGTATATGGCGTTCCTTTCATTTAGTTTTGGAAAGAAATTGTATATTTTGAAAAAATTGCTTACGTCTTTCCTTCAATAATAATTATAAAACCACTTGCAATGAAATTTCCAAGAAATAGACTCAAGAAAATTTTAATACTTATGTTCGTTTTATTTATTTTTTGAAATCGAAATTCTACTTTTAATTGATGTCACAAACATACTAAACAACGCCATTTTTTTAAACGTTTATTATTAATTTATGAAAAATTCTAAGTGATTTTTTCCTTTAATTGATGTACTTTCAATAAAAATTCAACTTCGATATGAAGTTGTATTAATTTTGAAAACTTTCGATTTGTGCCGATTTCTCTACTTAGGCCTAACATTCCCTTCCCTTGTATTCTGCGTTTTTTTTTTCGGCATTTCGACCATTCGTCGTATTTTAATTCGTTTTCCACTCGACGTTTCACGTAACGGAAAACTAAAAAAAGTAATATTATGATTTAGTGCGCTGTTGCTGACTGTGGTTGTAATATGTATCAGTATCGATCCGATGCTTATAAATAAACTTTAATTAAGCAGTTTGCCAAATTGGATCTGAAAATCTTGAACATTCCAGGACGTCCTTTATGAATGGCCCCTCAGGGTTCGTACATAATATTATTTTAAATTTATAAGCATTGTATGAATATATTGATACATATCATAACCACAGTTAGCAATACACCAAAATATTACTTTTTTAGTTTTCATTCACTTTTAACCCATTTTTCAATTAAGCTTAATTCTTTCATATTAAATTCGGGAACTCCAATTCACTATTCGGACGTCTTGTTTCCTTGAACATTATCTCCCCCCAGACTAGAGAAATCGGCATAAATCGAAAGCTTTGAGACATAATTCAACATCATTTCGAACTTGAATTTCGATTTTTTCCCATCACAAAATAGTAATAAAATAATCGTAAAATAACAAACGTTTCAAGAACTTCAAGTGTTCTTTTAACTTTCTTGACGTTAATTAAAACTATTTTTTTTTGGATTAAAACGAATATATATGGATTACAATTTTCTCCAGTCTATTTCTTGCGAATTTCCTGGGTGTTACAAAAGCTCCGTACAAAAACTAGAAATCATAGGCAAGCAAAAACTGGATCCTGGTGCACTGCTTGAAAAATTCAACGTTTGCATCGGATCCTGTGTTTCAAAGTTCGATATTTTTTCTTGCGGCATTGTCACCGAAACGAAAGCACCGCTTGACATTCACACATTTTATAGTCGTGACTTCAATGTCACGTGAGTCTGGCTGCACGGGCAGCCATGACGCCGATTTCGCAACGGTAGGCGGCTACGGCGCTCCGCTCAGTGGTTGTCCTTCTCTTGGCTGATCATCATGGCGGCTGCTACGAGTGAAACAGCTCTCGCAAACACTTCCAACCAATCTCCAGGACCGACCCAAGGAAACATGAATAACGATGTAAGCAATTTCTCCGCTGTTTTCGTCTGGTCCGTCTGTGGTAAGATTGGGAATGTGGTTCCGCGAATCCACGCTCGGAGCCGAAACAGGTCAGGTGCCTCACTTGCTATGCCGCTGCGTGCGTGATTCTGAGTCAGCTTTTCGCACTCGAACGATATTCGGTCAAACACGAATTATTTGAAAGCCTCGCGAAAGGCTCGTCAAGATTTGCCTCGCATGTGGGTTAGGCCTATTTTCGTGCCCTGGTTTCGAACCCGAAGTAGGCGTGGTTAATCTGTCTTTTTTTTTGCTGAAATTGGTAAATCGAATTCCATCAATATCGATTTAACAACGATTTTGATTGGATTCGTAATAAGAGGGATGCAATTTGAAAACTACGCTGTAATGTATATTTTAAAAAAATATTCCCACATCAGCGTCTGCTCGGCGGCTCCAAATTTAATTTTGCAAGACCTGATTTATAACACTGAACGCTTCTCATCTGTTTGCTGGCTTCGGGGTCATCCATAAAAGACGTCCATAGAAGAGGGGTAGGGATATGGGAAAATCGAGGGGGGGGAGTGGGGCTGAAATATACTGCAAATTCCAGGACGTTCTTTATGGATTACCCTTGCTGAGCATCACCTTTCCCTTATCAACCTTCATTCGGAGCCTTGATCCAAAGGTTGGGAACGTTATTGCCCTCAAATGACGTCAATTTCAATAAAAAATTGTCCTGAGTTAATGACCTAAAATATATAGGGACGAGGCAGGGATGTGGTGCTTTCAATTCGGACGATAATGAACTGGGGAGTGGGGTAGAGAGAGAGAAGGTGAATCAAAATTTTAACTTTTTAGATAAAGTATGGCCTACCCCTATTAATATGTCCGCTGTTTAATCGAGTGGGGTTGCATTTCCTATGCGTGTTGTTAATAAACATTTAAGAATGTAAACATGTTGATACAATTGGACCATGCCTGATTGCCGGTTCCAATACTAGGGCCATGAACATTTTGGAATTTGGTTTGGCTGTGGTTTTCTATCAATTGGTTATGACTACACAATGGTACATGATACATGTACCTTATTTTACATCTAGTTGTAGCATCTTCTTAATCTCGCCTCAGGGTTTACTTAAAGGACGTTAAGACTTCCTGTATTGGCTTTGTTGATTGGGGTACACATGTAGCCATATACTTGCGCAAGACTTTCAGGGCAGATATTTGGATGGCTTTGCTCCTTTTAATTATTCATGATGCTGATTTGTAAAGTAATCAATGGATGGTATTATATGTGCCTAGTGGGTAGCTGCTAGTTGGCATGGTTTCTGTATAAATGATTGATCCTTGTGCCAATTGCTGTAATGTTCTGTGAAGTAGCGATGTTTTTAAATGGAAAGCAGAAAGATTTTTGCCAGTGAATGTGTATTTTATACATTCCATATATTGAGATTGCCTGGTATTATGTCTTATACAAGTATGCTTCAAAACCTCAGTTAACATTGCCCATACTTGTCCTTCTTAGCTGCAACTCTTTTTATGTGTGGTGAGCTTTAATACCAAAAATCCATAGAAACTTTTTAGACTCCTTAAATCGTTTATAATGCTACGAATAATGTCATTCTACCTTTTGCAAAATGTTATTTCTATTTTTTCTCAAACATGAAACCTATGATTATGATTAAGCATGATTTGCATGAAGAAAAAACTGTTTACCATAAAATATTTATAAAATTTATAAAATTTTAAAACTAAATTGAAAGAGCATAGACTTGCTTTTGTAAAAAATTTAATGAAATAAATATTTAATAAAAGCCATTTATATTTGAATGCCTTGAATTTCAGTTACTTATTGTTCTTTATTTAGGTCAAGCAATAAATGGAATCTTAAGCAGCATATCAACACGAATGACAAATCCAAATATTATGACACTTGTTTGCTTGAATAATTGATATTAACCTTGAGTTGAATGGTTGATCCGCATAATCTAAGAAACGTACAGTATTAACGTAAACACTGCAGTGAAACCTATCACATCGAACACCTTCATATTATTGATTCATTTGAGGCACATGTCTGGGCTTCTCGAATATCTTCAAAACGACAACAGCTAAGAAAAATCTGATTACATCATTGATTAACTGTTAAAGGTAGAGCAAAACTTCAACACGTAAAATTTAATTGTGATCACTGTCACAGATATTCGAGATGCCCAGACATATGCCTCACCCAGTATATTGGCAGCAAACATTTCATTTAACAGACATATTAATTCGAGTCATGATGTAAAACTTAACTAATCTTAAACAGGGTGGCAAACAAGTCCTAAATGTTCTAAATATTCCACACTAAAAAGTCCTAGAACAGCTTAACAATTTAAAATTTATAATTGGTTTAAATTATTACAAACCCTGTGCATTGTGTTGCTGAGCATATGCAGTTTGGTAACACCGCCTTGGAGAGCGACTTGAATTTATTGAATGTAGAGTTTGCCCTGTGGCTCAAAACAATTTTATTATTGTATTACTAGATTAAACACACATATGTGTAAGGAATAAAATAATGCATCCTAAACTGTTACTTTTTTTAAAAAATCCTAAAATAGTCTTAAAATTTTATCTAAAAAAGTCCCAAATTTTTAAATCTTGGAAATTGTTTGCCACCCTGCAAAAAGTTAAAATCATTGCTCTTGACATTCAGTACTTTAGGTTGTGATTTAGTTTTATGAATTAAGGCCATTTACATGCCAGCAAAACAACCAACAGCACTTGTTTCACAGTTATTATTTCATTCATTTTAACCTTGGGAAAACTAATTAATGCTTTCGAATTTGGTACAGATTTTCAAGTAATCAATTGTTTGGTTGGCTAAATTCTTACCATTTTTCCTTTTTTATACACTTGCAGGTTCAAGCAAATGAGCAAGCTCAACAGCCTCAGCAGCAGCCATTCTCATGGTTTCAGATGATACGCGGCTTAGCTATAAATGCTGCAATAATTTATTTTATCTCAAGTATGTTTCGGGGAAAAGCCACGAACCAGCCGGCCACGAATGAGGTGGCGAAGGTTCCATCATCAAATCTCTTTAGCAATGGGACTATATTTGTGAGTTAATTAGTTGTCACAGTAATAAGTGTTCATGAATCTATGCTGATAAAACGCTGAAGGAAAGCACATCTTAATTCTAGGATTTGCTGGTTTTCATATCAGAAAGTGAGAAAGTTACTAATTTTGAGGATCCCAATGCACTGATTTGGCATCAGGAGGGTCTCGTCTACGGAGACTGGTACGGTGGTCCAAACAGTGATGGCACATTTACCAGCGAGATACACATACCTGCATCAGAAGTAAGATTTCGCTAATCACAGAGTAATTTACTATAAACAGGGTGCATTTACAATGGTGTTTTGTTTTTCCCAGCACGTTCAAAACAACGGTTCTTTATATGTCCACGTCTACCTCGTGAAGAGTGGTAAATCACCCAATCCAAACGATAAGGGGAAGTATTCGAAGAGGTTCACAGTTCACAAGCATAAACGTGGGTCTTTAATACATTCGATATACTCGTTTATATTGGCGTTAATAGCAAAGGTTTGCTCGTATTTTGTTATTTAGTCTTAAATCGCTACAAAAGGAAGAAATATCTGAAGACACACAATTTGTTAACTGGTGAAACCGTGGAGTCTGCAGAACACGTCAAAGTGGGTCCAGTTTTAGCAGATTTTAATTATTTTCTGTCAGTGAATGTTATACTCATTAAACTGTTGCGAAGCGCAGAAGGCCGAGGCTAAAGTGGAAGAAGTGATTTCGCATTGGCATCCCAACTTGACTATCAACGTCATTGATGACCACACTGCGTGGATCAAAGGCGCTGTGCCTCCACCTTTGGATGAATGTATGTTTCTGATACTTGCTGCTTTGGATTCAGATGTGTTCGCTGCATCAGCTTTATTATTTTTCTTATTAAAATAAATTGTTTGTTTCAAAAAGTTATCGAATTCGAGGATTTGTCAGACAAGTATTATCCGATCGTGTATGTGAATGACTACTGGAACCTGGTACGGGACTATCAGCCTATCAATAGCACCACAAAGTTCGTCACGTCTTTGCCGATTCGAATACGCATTCTTCAAGTTTGCCCG
Organism: Rossiulus vilnensis; assembly: GCA_034700785.1. Lineage (NCBI taxonomy): Eukaryota > Metazoa > Arthropoda > Diplopoda > Julida > Julidae > Rossiulus > Rossiulus vilnensis. The sequence continues at coordinate 21,016 of JAQIXS010001176.1, read as the reverse complement.
CTTTTTACACCATTTTTTTTCTGACAGGGTTCTGAATCTTACGTTAACGTACCAGCCACTGTCCCTGTTCCGTTGGCAGCTATACACGGCGCAGGGTATGAGGTCCAAGTGGACTTCGTCCTTGCTTGGAGAAGGCATGGACGAGTCAGAAGAGGACCAAGACACACTCAAAGAGGCGTTCCTGGAGACAAATCCCTACCTCCTGGGCTTGACCATTGCAGTTTCCATCCTGCATAGCATCTTTGAATTCTTGGCTTTCAAGAATGGTAATTGATTTCTTGTTTTCAATGTAATTTCGATGTGTCTCAATACTTATCGATCATAATGAACCTTACAGACATTCAGTTTTGGAACAACCGCACTTCGCTGGTGGGACTTTCGGTCCGTTCTGTGTTCTTCAATGTCTTCCAGTCCTTGATCATCCTGCTTTACGTGATGGACAATGAGACCAACACTGTTGTGCGCATTAGCGTGTTTGTTGGACTGGCCATAGAGATATGGAAGATTCACAAAGTGGTCAACATTGAGGTATTTATGTCAGAGCTGCCACATTGGTTAATTCGCACATGGCTGCTCACCCGATTGGATGCTTTCGCACGTAGGTCGTGCACGATAACAAATTGTTTGGAATCATTCCACGGGTGCGGATAACAGACAAAGGCTCGTATGCCGAATCCCCAACTAAGCAGTATGACAAGGTAGGCTGCCTTCCACTCTTCTCTGCAGAATCACGAATACATTTCCTTAACTGAATCGATTCAAGTGCTTGTTGTATACTCTAGATGGCCTTTAGGTATCTGTCATGGGTGCTCTATCCACTTCTCATTGCCTATTGCGTATACTCGCTCCTTTATCTGGAGCACAAGGGGTGGTATTCTTGGGTCCTTTCCATGCTGTATGGCTTCTTGCTAACATTTGGTAAGTTTTCAGCTTATTTGACTATTTATTGAGTGCTAAGTAAAATTTTGGTTTGCACATATTGGCCATACTGTGCCAAGATTCGTTTCAAATATTTGCCTACATCAAGATTAGAATTTTACAAAAATCTTGAAATTTCTCAGGAAAACCTAAATGGAAAATTATGTTAGCATGTAACATTAGAACGTGTATTGAGTATATAATCCCAGGCTGCTCGTTTCAAAAGGAACTGAAAACTGTTCAAACAATAATCAACCCTCTTTCAGTTCTTGGTTGAGAAGGTGTAGTCTGCTAAAAAGCTGATGGTATCGTTTTGACTGCACGAATATTTCGAAAAAATGTTTGGCATATTCTATGCAGGAAACTGGTTTTCCGAAGCACTGGATGTTTTGACAAATATGGGAACTAGTGTCAAAGTACTGCTAACTAAATAAATATCAAATCTCATTCAATGCTTTCATCACCTCAAGACTTAATAATTCTTGAACTTTCTAGAAAGATTTAGGCTCTAATATGTGCAATTAGCCTGTACTTGTACCTTCAGTATGTACTTATGTGGTTATGAATGATAAATTTTGAGCGGAAAATTGAAATAATATGGGGTGAAATTCGATGTTCACTTAGGTAGTTATATTTTGATACATAAAGCTAGGGGATATTAACAAATCGCTACTGTAAGCATTTATTTGTTCGCATTCGCTAGATCATTAGTCAATCACACGTAACTTGCATAAAATAAAAATGTTTAAATTAGATTTCTTCGATGTTTGCAACGTTGCAAATTATTTGCATTCCAATGCTTTGTGCACATTTGTACAGGAAATGACATAAATGTTACCTATTTCATAGGGTTCATCATGATGACCCCACAGTTATTTATTAACTATAAGTTGCAATCTGTCGCGCATCTTCCTTGGCGAATGATGACTTACAAGGCGTTGAACACGTTCATCGATGACATCTTTGCGTTTGTCATCAAAATGCCTACGATGTATCGCATCGGATGCTTTAGAGATGGTGCGTTTATTTTTGATTCAGTTTCAAACAACTTATTTTTTGTTTGTCGTTTTATTTGTGCAAAACAATATTTTCTTTTGCAACATAGACATCGTTTTCTTCATTTACCTTTACCAACGATACATTTATCGCGTGGATCCAAAGAGAGTTAACGAATTTGGCATTTCTGGAGAGATGGAATTGGCTGCGAACTCCGGGCAGGCCAGTATCACTGCGCCTGAAGAACAGCCAACGAGTTCTGAGGAAAATGCGTCGAGTGTGAAGCCCCCAAAGACCAAGAAAAACGATTAGTTGGATCGATCAAACGAGGCTGTTTTAACCTGTGAATTATAGGGTAGAATCAGGCAAGCAAACATCACAGCTAAATTGTTTTTAAAGGCAATCCTGTTTTTTTACGTTTCATAATGCGAGTCAAAATTGTTTGATTTTATACCAAATAAAAATCGAAGTTTGGACAGATACGGTCAGTCCCGTAAAGCAAAAATGCAGATTCAGTAAAAATGTAAGTATAAAATGTCAGTTCGATGTAATAGCACAATTGAAACCATTCCCTGCAACAGCATAATTCCCTTTAGTAATCCGAAACAAGAACAGGGTCGTTAAAATAGTCTTTATTGTGCAAATGCTGAAATTGCATCAGTTTAAAAACTTATTATTTGACGTTTTTCACGTGGAGACACCAGATGGGCTGTCGAGGAGCCGCATGAAAGTTTGCAGTGCTTTAGTTACTGATATTGATGTGAAAAATGAGGTTGGTAGAACTGTTCATATAGCCAGGGAGGTGAATAAAAATAGAAATTTAGTTCTGGGTTTAATTCATTTCAGTTCCACTGACCTAATCGATTACTTAATTTATGGGTGTCCACATTGTGCATCAGTAATTTAAATCGTTGCTTTCTTTTACCCTCTTCACCCTCATTTGAAATGTTTTACACAAGAAGCAGAAAGTAAAGTTTCAAAACCACCTGGCATTGGAAATACGGAATGTTTTAGGACTTGAGTGAAGGACAGTGAATACTTTCAGTGAGAGGAGAACACTAATCGTGACACCGACGTAACCTCACACATCGTGCAGCTGATGGTCAATTGAAATGTCAACAGGAAATTACCCATTTGTATCGAAATGACAGAAGTGAGAGGAAATAATTATTGTTGAAAGTTAACATCTGCCAAGTCCCACCAAACCCAGTTTCTGGGTTTTCCCTTGTAAATCGACTTGTGCGTTTCATGTTTTCTTGTACAAAAATGTATTTGCGAAGAAAGCGTTAATTATTGTAGCCCAAAGTAGTTTCCTTTTATTAAATTTATCGATGACAAAAATCGTTCTCGTCGGTGAATGCCTTTTTTTCCAAGTGGATTTTGAGAGTGAAGATAAGGCGAAGTTTGAGCAGTTTAGCACTTAGAGCAGTTAAAATTCAAAGAACTTGAGAAATAGATTGGGTGATATTGAGAATGATTTCTACTTTTATTGCATTTACAAATTTATCTTTGCAGGCTCTTCCATTCAATTCAAAACTTCATGCACAACACGGCTGCTTGTTAATGCTAGTAAGGTAAGGTCCTGTGTGCTATTTTATAATTACGCTTTCTGATTTTGAAAGTATATTTCGTTGCCACAGTTCTACTTCCTACAAACTATTGGTATGAATTCCTTTGTTGAAAGTGATAGCACATGCATAAAATAGGGTGGAAGGCTTCTTGCACAGGGCAAAGGCTGAAGTCGGTGTCAAATTATGACATGTAAACAGATTGTCTGAGTTCTTTATTTAAAAATAATGATTTTCGAAGTACAAGAAAAAATGATCAAATTGAAAAAAAAACATTGTTTCTTGCAACGTCATGTAAAAACGAGAACGTTTCAAATGGCTACATACAAATGCACGTGCATGAAAGGCCTAAAATTCACAAATATCTGGGATGAAAAACCAGCAGTTTATCAGCATGAATAGTTGGTACATACATCCAACACCTTTTGTGAGACGTTAAGTTTTAATTCTTGATCATTAACCGCGAACCAATTTTCAATTTAAAACGGTTATTATGTCACATAGTTCGGCATTCTTCCCCTCTCCCCCGATTCATGCCATATTTTATTAAAACATGCAAGATAATTTAAAGCAGTTCAGAAATAATTGTGGAGAAAACCAACATTCACACTACACTTGATTTGTCCAAGTTTTGCCAAGCAATTAACTTATCTCAAGGATTACTGTAAGCAAGTTTCATTTTCTTTGCAATCCTGATAGCTCATAACTTTTCCAAGAACAAGATGCATGCCGAGTTCGAACAAATTCGCAAATAGAATGTTCCAGTTTCCAAACTTCAGTGCGTGCAACTTTTGTGACATCTGCAAAAAAAGGAGCAGAGGGTAAACTGAAGTCTGGATAACTGTTTTTGGACCCAAAATTCACTAATAAGTGGAACTACGAGAAGGGCCAGCATCTTCGATCCTAGTTCTCCTAGAATAACTCCATATCGAAGATGTGCCACATATATATCAATTTAGTTTGTCTAAATATCGTCTAAAATTAGCCTGAATGCCAACGCTTAAAAACTAATTGTGATGAGCAGGTTAACTGCTAAAGTTGTACTTTCAGCTTGTGATGCTTCCTCGGGAAACCATGTCAAAGCAAATGTAGCAATAAGTGAGCCACCAATTCAGGTGGTTGCGCTCACATGTGCCTTACAAAATAAATTTTGCTGGCATTCAAGTGTCCACTTTCACTGCTGATATCTAAAATACGCACACGGCATCGCCATGTTGCATCTTTTAAAAATTGCAGGCATCTTATCAGTAGGGGCATCCATTGGCCCAGTGGCCATTTCCCCCGCAACGATAACAGGGCCCGTGACCGCCGTAGTACCCGAAAGGACTCGCAACTTCCACTTCATCCTCGTCGCTCTGACTGGAAATTTCTATGGGCTGGACGCCAGCGGGAACAGGAAAGCGCCCCAGTACAGGTGGGTTGTTGAAAGCAATACTAGGAATTTCGAGCAGAGATCTGAGGGGCGGGGCTGCCGTTCTTCGCATCGGGGCAGTTGCTCGCTGTGGGGATGCTGTTCCTCGTCGAGAATCTGCGGTTCCTCGCAGTGGAACAGCTTGGCGTATTTGAAATATCGCCCCAGCTGGTACCTGAACAGTTGCGCGTGCTGGCATGCCTCTATTTGGTCTCCTCCTTGGCTGTCTGTGTCCATGTCTGCGTGCTGCTCCCTGGCGTTGGGTAGTGGTGTCGGGAATAACGATCACAGAGTTCCTCGCAACATTTTGTGCCGGCTGTTCTGGAATAATCAAATATCGAGTTTAAACCTTCGAGAATGGAATGTCACGAGGAACAATTTTGTCCGTAAGCCAACTTATTTTACGAGGTGATCTCATTCCTTAAAAACTTTTAAATTTAACGGTTACGTGATTGGTCACATAGTGGCTGTTTTTTTACTTTGCTCAACTTTGTTAAAAACACTTATTCTCTAATGTGAAAAGAATATTCATAGAAAACTTACTTTCAAATTTGTACTTAGAGGTAAGGTACTAAACCATTTTTTGAAGAAAAAGCCACATTTTATGAACTTCATATACTGTATTTACTCAAAAATAAGTCACACCCCTTAGTTTTAAGGGTCAAATTTTAGAAAAAAAATATTAATCATTAAAACGAGGTGTACATAGCGCTGGTTTGAGTTTGCCTCTGCATAAGCGATAATTTGTGTTCACAAAGCCGACTTTGGTATGTAAATAAACATTTGTTGCAAAAGTGCATTCTCGTAAAGAAAGATGACCCCCTACTTTCGTTTCCATATCTACGAAACCCAACGATAATTACAAAAAACTATTTATGAAACCTTTCTTTCAACTGTAATTGGCTATGTGTAGTCACATGAAGGCCCGTTTCCCATAACGGCCTGATTTACTATGTCTCTTTCAAACTGGCATTTAAGATTGCAATTTTATTTGTACCTGATTATAAGATGCACATTATTTTTATTGCATTTTTTTGTACCAAAAGTGTGTCTTATGTTCAAGTGAATACGGCACATTTCTAAGATGTTATCGGTGTTTGACTTCTGACGTGACCACATCCATATGAATGCAAATTAGAACGACATGTTCTATTATACGTTATGCTAGAATTATTACTGCTTCTTTCTTCCAGGAGTTCTTTTCTCCTCTCCTTCAAAGACGTGTTGAGAGTATTGACAATTCTCTCGATGAAGTTATCCAAAACCAGGGACGGCGTGATGGAAACTATTTTCTGGCGACATATCGGGCACTCCGCCTTCTTCTGCTTCCATTCATTGATGCAAGAGCTGCAGTAGGAGTGGGAGCAATTTAAAGTGGCTGCCTAAACAAACGTTTGAACTAGAATCAGAATCTTCCTTCATGATTGTTTGAACGGGTGTTGAATGTTACCTTTACAAATAGCTCTGAGCATATGCTGCACTGCAGTTCTGTTTCCATAGTTTCGTTGACGTTTTTGATTACATCATCCCGCAGTTTAATTGCCAGGGCTGCGCTTTCCTCTATTCTAGAAGTGAGATCGTCCAGCTGGTGTTTCATGGCAGAACATTCACTGTCTTTATTTCTGAGCTCTGCTTCAAGTTTCGCTTTGTCCTTCTGCATTTCATCCTCTTTGGATTTATCGTCGCTCATACTTTTCAGCCTTTCGGCTAACTGGTTCTTCTCCTCTTGGGCTGTCGTGTGCTTGGCACTTAATTCGTCTAGCATTTGCTGCCATTTCTCCTTTTCGGTGATCTCTTCTGTCACGAGTGCTTCTGCTCTGGCATCTTCAGCTTTCTTCTTTTCCTCCTGTAAACGTAAAAATTATGAAACTGTGCCTGAGGAATGCTACCTCAAACAATGAGAATGTGACACATGCAAAGTCAGTTAATACCTGTTCGCACTCCCACTGCTGTCGCAGAAGTATTTCTTGCTGGTTCATTTTGTCTTTCATTTTCTGCAATTCTACCGCGAGATCCTTGTTTTTCTGCCACAGTTCTAGTCGCTCAGGGGTACCCGTAACCCTCTCTAGGCTTTTAACAGGTTCTTTAGCAGCCTCTATTACTAGAGAAGTAGACTGCGTGGGCTCTGGTTCAGTCGGTATGATTTCAGGCCTCGGCTTTTTAGAATTGGCGTCAGGCGAACGTTTGCCAATCATCTTGGCTTTGAACTCGTAGGAGACCACTGGATCGTCGACCGAGGCAAAATTCACTACATCGCCGTCATGTAGCTGATGGCCAACGCCCTTTATAATCCTTGTTTCGTTTATGAAAACCCCGTTTCCACTTCTGTCTATCAGCTCCCATTCTTCTGACGGACCGGAACATAACTTGATTTCACAGTGAAGCCTCGAGATTGCCTCAGATACCACGCAACAATCCACGTTGTAGTTTCTTCCTATTGTCACCTGGCATTCAAAGTATTAAATTGGAGAATGTGTTCGATTTTGAGAAAACCGCTCATGCATGCTAAGCTTACACAGGGCTTGCTGAGCACGATTATTGCTGGAGGTGGCCTCCTCAAACTTTGAGATTTCTTCAAAACTAAACGAGCTTCTACTTCGCTGTCACTTTCCTCTTCCGTACTTTCGCTGCTTCTCACTTTTAAAGGATCAACACCGTGGATTCTCTTCATTGTCTATCATGCTTTGAGGTACTGAAATTAAACCTTAGCGAATATGCATTCATTTAGTAAATTTGCAATAGACTTAAGATCAATATCAAAAGCTGAATGACATCCTACCATGACTTACAGAGCCTGAAAGCTTCTTCGTTAAACGTACTCTGGCACCAGGAGACAGTTTGAAATTTAGCGCTAACAAGATCGGTTGGAATCGTTCTTAAGCTTTGCGTGCTATTTATTCAGGAAAACGCCTGTTATGCATGAAGACAGTAAAATTACTTGTGGAATGTACCTTGAAGTATAAAATTTCGTAGCGTAAACTAAAGAAATGGAATACTTTTCGTAAAGCTTTGTCCTCGAACCACTAGGTGGTGTCACCGGTTGTACGGAGAATCAAATAGAGAACCTGCTGAAACAGGTACGTTTGCTAAACTAGCTCTTTGACGTATTCAAAGTGAGTTTTCACGTGAAGTTTAACGTCGTGACACTAACATTACCACACATTTTTTAAGTGTTATTACGTATGTGCGCATACATGTCATTGAAAATGTACATTACTCCGGGAAGGATGATACTCCTCATAAATGGCAGATCAGTGCTGTCTGCTACTGAACAAGTAGGTAAATGAAAGCTTGGGACGATCCAAGAAAATCAACATTTCGGATCGATAGGGACACCTGTTATAAACACATGTTCAAGTTTTTCAAGTTTACATTAACAAAAACAGAACAAAAAACGTTATTTTACAAATATATACACTGTATATATCTACACACATGTATATATATTATTCTATAAATTTATATCATAAACACAATCAATAGCAAAGCAAAATAGTTTTTTTTCTGTTTTCAGTCATTTCTTTCTATTTTCGGAGGCTTTTTTTTCTTCATTCTTTAGGTAGGTCAAACATCGCAAAATCAACATTTCGGGTAATTTATTTTCAAAAGATTGCAAAATAAATGGTGAAAATTTGCGAAATACAAAAAGTGAACATTTGTGGAAGGACCAATCTTTGAAGCCTGGCTTTTTGTTTTATGAAATCGGTCTTTGAAAACAAAACGGACCGTGCTAGAAAAAAATGGCAACTGATATAAATAGAGGACGCCACCAGCACCTTGGCGGGTGATTCCACTGGTGTCTGCGAGGAGTAGTCTGCTCATCGGACTTTCATAACTTACTGCGAATGACTTTTCCTAAAAATAATTGTGTTCGCAACTTGCCAATGTGAAAAAAACGGAGTTTGTCGGATCCTGAAAAATGTGCTTCGAACGTCATCCCTCCGGTCATCCCTTCAAGGTAAAGCGCAAAATGTTCTTTGGTAAGGTACATTTTCAGGATTTCTAACTTCAGATTGTCATAATGATACATGTAGTTGTTTTCGAGTTGAAAAGATAGTCAAACGTTATTGGCAGGTTTTTATAAAGACTGAAGTGAATTGCCGCGCACGTTGGCCAATAAAAAGTTAAAATTACTTCAATCAACATTCTTAAGCTTTATTTACACTTCTGTTTTAAGCTGTTTTATTACTTAAAATAGACAACGTGAACCTGGACATGTTCATTGGCAAAACGGCCCTTCGCTGTACAAATAATGAATTCATAAGCTACGAGAAATATCACAAACAACCTTATCCGTGTGCAATGCAAACAATCCAACTGATTTTCCTCATTGGAATCGACGTACACACACTGGAGCTTAAATTGTGCATTCCTGAAATTCTGTCGGAATACCATCAGGAAAAGTTTTACACTTCCAAAACTTGAATGACCTTCATCGATAAGAAGAAAACTGTACCAATCTGTGACAACTAGGTTGTGTATTATTTGTATTTGTTGAAGCTGCACGTTGAGTCTGTCCAAAACTGGAATGATATTGGAGAGATCAAATGGACCAATAGAATGCAAGAGCCTGTTTGCAATTAATCAAGCCATCTGTTCAGCATCGGTGGGGCTTTTTCTATGCTGGAGGACTTGATCTATAAACTGAACATCTCATTGGTGAAGGCCCAGTCCCATTCGTGTTTCGACAGACTATATATTTTTCAACAGGAATAAAAAATATGGATTGATGGATTACACCCCTGTCACATGCGAATCTTTGCTGACAGTAGGCTACCGAGTTAAGTTGAATTGAAGAAGCTAATATAAACACTTCCTGTTCAGAATAATGTCAAACAAGAAAATAATTTCGTAATTGTATTTTATTTAGTTAAATTTAGTTTTCAAACGATTTTATTTCAAAATTTACAATAACATTGAAATAAATTATTTTAAATTGTCTCAAGTTTTATCTTGGCACTCAAATAGCACTATGCTGCTCCAAAAAAGTAATTTAACTTAATAAAAAAACACGATGTTTTCATGTTTGGCGTTGTTCTGCCCAGAAGCTATATTTTTATTAGCTTATTGCTACTAATAATTCGAAATAAATAAAACCTACAAACATGCACGCAAACAACACTTTTAAAAGTGTCCAATATCCTCCATCTTGTATTATCTCCATTTTGGATATTTGGTTTTAGACATCAAGTTCTTAGCACCAATATTCCCTATATAGAACCATTTAGTTGTAGATAATGCATGGGTCTTAAAAAGCTATGGTCTTGGGTCGCAGTTTCAACTGAGCAACGTCATTTCTGAGCGAAGTGCAGAGGTGTATTAAGGAATGGAATTGTGCAACCAAAAAAAAGCCAAATTAAGCTTTGAATAGTTTCATAAGTCTTGCAGAAGATGGTCATTCAGCGAGTTTTTCTAGCTGCTTTGCCATAGTAGGAAGTTCAAACTGTCGTTGATCTTGTCCCCAAGCATCCGTCCGTTAACCGTTTTGGTTCGCATTTCGCAAAATTTGCACAAATTGCCTCCTTAAAGTTTTCAGGACATGTCAGACGTGTCGAAGTACGTCTGCAATTCCACCGTGAAATCCCAGTGCTGGGAGTAGGCGTTCTGCCTGCACTCTGACAAGGTCAGACCAAGATGATCATGCCGATCCATGCAGAGCTTGGACTCCTTATGAATCAGCTGTCGGGCACGCCGACCCCACTTCTGCATCTGGAAATATGAAAAGAATGTTGCAAATAGTGCCGTGTTAAAGGCTGAGCTAAAAGGATTCCCATCATGCACAAAAAACACATTTTTGCTTCAAACACTTGTTATAAGTGCTACATTTATTCCACTAGGTCCACTGTTTATTTATTAAAAAATAAAAAATGAGAAACAAACTCCTGTTTCTGTAGTTGCGTAGTGGTTTTTTTTCAAATTTATTTAATATTTTTATGAATAAACAAGGATATTTCAAATTATGCAAAATATATCAGATTCTAGAGGACGACCAATTATTTTGTATTGAAACGCTGTATTACGGCCGTACCAAAAGGATATGTAACATAATTGCTAAATTTATTTTACCCATTGTAGAATTGGTCGCCCAATAGGGTTTGATCTTTGGATGTCCCGTTTATTTATAATAAAAAAAATGTTAAAAAATTTGAATAACTAAGTATGCAAAACAAAAAGCAAGGTTGCCATGCAGGGAATCCCCATTTTAGGTGGTGGTGTAACGGTTGTTTTTTCTGCAGATTTGGGGCATGTTCCACAAAGGACATCCTGGAATGTTCATGATTTTTAGCTCCACATCCCCCTCCCCGTTCGCCTTCGTCCGGTTTTTATTAACTTCCTCCTAATGTCCGGTCTGGTTTGGAAAGGCGTTTTCACATTGAACGAATTAAATTCACACTATTAATTTAATTTTTACTTCACATTGGTGGATCGAGCTGGTTAATATACCCAGATAATTATAACAATAAAATAGGCTAGTTGTAATTTAATTTGATGAATTTCCTATATGGTAACGAAATCTGAACAACCATTCAACTCCGTATTTGAATTGCTACAATGACAAATTAGTAGCAAATTTTATACATTACCAAGATAACAGGTTTGTTTCTGTTTTCAATCACTTTTACACAATGTGAAACAGTTCTTTCCTTGTTAAATTCAGAAATTCCAAATGACTATCTTTTATTTGAACTTCCCCTAACCCCCCTCCCTATCCCCTTGTCCGGCAGTGTCCGGTTTTGGAAGACTCCCCCCTCCCCGAGCGTTCAATACATAAAACGAGACCCTAGTGGACGACCAGTTCTACCTTGGGGAAAACAAATTGAGCAATTATAAATATTTGAGGCAAAAATATATTTGGCTTTTTAGGGTCATTAGAAAATGCTCTATTTATATTCAAAACATTAAAGAAATATAAAGTCAGAAATTCACCTGTTGATTTTTTCTTTGCCAATTGCTATTGCTGGTGCAGTTAGCAATGACCACAGCCGCTGGTCTGGGCGGCTTCAAGGTGGCCATCAGGCAACTATCACCACTCCGAATTTCGCCCCTGTTGCTGTACGCCCACTCCTATAGGGAAACCAAAAGCCTGTCATTTTACTTAAGAGTCAAATTTGTAAGTGGAATTCCGAAAAATGACAAAAACTGTAAAATAACCTGAGTCTTGGTTTGCAAACACGACGCAAATTTGATGGTGCCACCCACAGCCTCCAAACACGTATCACCCTGTTTAAGTTGGCCAAAAGCAACGTCGTCACCATTGGGTAATCTGTTAGGTGTAAAATAAAAATTGAATACAAGGTGCATAAATGTAGTTCGTGTCCTGGGTTCAAGTAATGCAAGAAACCACCGCCAAGGGGCAATTTGTTAGGATAAGACTCTTTATATCCTAATTTTCTAAAATCCAAATCCTTTAATTATAATCTGTTGTAAAACTGTTTTGGTTGTGAAAATGAATTGCGATATTATATGGACGTTTACAGGTACGTTATGTAGGCTATATATTTTACATTTTAAACAATAATCGTATCTTGATTTTTGAGACGCCCAACAGACGTATGGCAAAGGTAACTTACTGAAGCTCTGGAAAAACGTTGTCCAAATACCATTTGAATGATTGGCATTCAAGTTTCTGCCGCAGGTCCTTCTGTTCTTGAATACTGGCAAAGATAATCAGGTTTAGTTAAGATAGCTTCGCAATTTCGCTTGTGCTAATTGATAGGCAATGCGAATAAAATGCAGAATGGCAGGATTTCCAAGAGTGAAAATAAAGAAAATGAATTCAAGTATACGCATTTGTTTTATGGCATTCACCATTATTTGCACTACACAATTCTACAGTCTCGTTTTGACAAAATCCTGGTATATTTATAGAACTTACGTAATTTCTAGTGATACATTATGTTCCTAGGAGCCACCATTTTGCGTTATACAGTGTACATTGTACATGTACGAACAAAACGTGTTAAATGCCAAAGTTTAACAACTTGTCACAAAAAGTGAAGAAAAATGTTATCGTACATGATGTTATTTAACATTTTGAAAAGTAAATCAACTTGTTACAATAAGAAAAGACAAATAATATATATTTAACATTATTCTGTGTTATATGGCAATTATCTATCGGGCGTCGTAACATCAAAGGAGGTTATAAAACTGTTGTCTAAATTTGACGCTATTATTAATACTGCTATACAAATGTTTTAACTAGTTACAGAAATTATTTTACAACAATAATCACCATCCAATAACTAGTTACACATAGTGTAAGTTGGACGTCAAAATTTAAAAACAAAAACAATATGTTGTATTCGCATTGCATGTTATCCATTAGTAGTTTACTAATTGGTAACGATGAAATGGAGTTGAAAAACTTTGTTGTATGATAGGCCGTCCATAAAGGACGTCCTGGAATTTCATGATTTTTAGACCACCTTCCCCCCACCACTGACCGGTTTTTATTAAATTCCTCCTCTCCCCCTCCTCTCATGACCGGTCTGATTTGAAAAATACTTTCACACTGAACAAAATGCAAAATACATGTATTATTTCAAATTTATTTACATGTATAAGCATCGGATCGATAGTGATACTTATCATAAACACGTTGTTAAGTTTTTTAGGTTTAAATAAACAAAAACAAAAAAACGTTATTTTACAAATACATAGGCCTACATGAATATATTTTCCCAAAAATTTATTTAAGTAGCAAAGCAAAATATTCAGTAATTTCTTTTTTGTATTAAATTCGGAAATTCCAGCTGTCTATCTTGACGTCCCATTTCCTTGAACCTCCCCCACCCTTCCCCCTACGTCCTTTTATGCATGAAAGCTAGCATGTACGCCAAAGTTTTTTTAAAAAAAAACAAGTTTGTTGCATAACAATGTTTTGCAATGTGGGCCCAAACAGCATGGTAAATTTGTAATGCAATGGGGTCACTAATTTTGGGACAGTCTGTATTTTGAACAAGTCTGGATATGCTTTCGTGACGTCAGATGGTTGAACGCCCCAAGGGAAGGAGCAGCTTGAAGGCGTCACCTGATTGGTCAGTTTTTTCGAGCCAAGCGATGACGTTGCCGCGAGCAGGACTGTACAAGTCGAGGGACGAAGAAAGGCCGGAAGAGGGCAGGGTTTTTTGAAGGGTTTTTTCCCTACTTCCACTTTTCATTGCATTTGGAGGATGATGTCTTTGAGGTACGTTAGCTCTCTCTAACCTAACCGTGAGCGTGTGTAGGCGCTCTGACTGTTGCCCACCCGAGGTAGCCTTTGGTCGGCAGGCGCTTCTGAAAGGGTTTTGGGTTGAGAAATATCAAGTCGACCAGTAACGTAAGTACATGAAGACTTTCCTCCAAGTGTGCTTGCCATTCACGGCCAATTACAGAGTTTTTGCAGTTATGTAAGAATCTCGTGTGCCTGGGAATGCGAAAGCAAAGGGCTCTTGTTTTGTGGGTGTTCATTTCTAATTTGGGCAACCACATCGCAACATAGCCTACAAAGTAGTTGGGTGAATTGACATTTGGCTTTTTTCGAAGTTCCATCCATCATTTTTGTTCCATGTTGTATTGGTTTTTTTTTCAGCATCTACGGCAAGTTGTGACTGAGACAAAGGATGCCCACCATGCGAAACATTAATCGCACATTTTTGCTTCAAATACGTATAATAATTTGATAATATTTTTTAGAAATGTGAGAAATTTGAAAAATGCCGTTATGCAACCCGCAATGCTAGCCTGCTTTGCAGGGTAGACCCCTTTTGAAGGGTCGTGTAACGGTTTATATTTAAATAAAAAGTTAGCAATTGAAATAAGTGTATGAAGCAAAGATGTGCCAGCAATTTATTTGCATGGTGGTTGCAATGATGTGTTTTTATGAACGGCCCCACAACGGCATGTGGAGTTATATATATATATAAAATATTATTTCGAACTTTATGATCGTAGCACGCGAATATTCTGGGGAATTAAAATGACAATTCAATTGGTTTTGGCTGGTTATTCATTTGTTAATCCGACTATAATTATTCGGAATTGTGAACGAAATTCAAACCCACCGGCGATGCAACTCAACAACGGCGCTTCATACCAAGGCTTGCATAGAATATTCCTTAACTCTACTTGGCGGTAAATTTGAATTCAATACTACTTGAACATACTGATTTTTACATATAGGATAAGAGTATTTCCACTTACTTTTCGATGATTTTGTTTTTGGCATCCGGTCTGGCATCGTAAAAGAATCGCTTATATTCGTCCAGCCAAACTTCTGCGATCCTCTTGGAATTCTTTAAATATGTGTTTGCATTTCCACCTGGGAACGTGTAAGGGTGTTTTTTGCGAAACACGTGCCCTATTCGACTGCAGGGAACCACTTGCAGACTTCCACCGCACATCCACGTCTTCAAGGAAATTTCTGTGAAAATTCAAAATCATTGCATTTATACGACTGGACGGGGCTGTTCGTTAATTATGTTGCTTAAGCTATAAATAACATTACACATTAAGGTGATAGGAACCCGTCGCCATAAACGCAGTTACCCATAAACAAGTATCAGTGGCAACTAAACAGCATTGTTACATTTGTAAATAATGGATTTGTGCGAGTAAATTCTCGAATGATCAAAAAGTTTCTGTTAATGAATTTAGCCATAATGAATCATGAATTTTCGAAAATTTTCTTATACATGTACCTCGATTCGTATATTTTTAATGTTGAACAACGGCATTTCATGATTTGCCAAGTTAGATACATTCTATTCACGAATCTACTGTAAATTCTAACGATAATTAATTAGTGAAATAAATAAAAATAAGGTAATGCAGTTAAATCAACCAGATAATCGTATGGGGTAATAGAATTTGTAAAATTCACAGGCAACATGGTATTCTCAGGGAAATTGAAAAGGCTCAGAATAGTCGGTGGAAAGTCAAAGAATAACGATTTATTTTGAAGTCAGGAATACTTAGTATGTAAATATTATAAATTGTGCATTTATTTTTCACCTAACTTAAGGTGTTTCATGGCGTGATATTGACATTTAGCTTCATGAAATTATTTTGCCTCTGATAGATTCGCATGGCATTATACTACATTCAAATTCACATCCTATTTTCATTTTGACTGGATCACAAATTTCGAATCGCAAATTTGCTACATGGAGATTTTAAATTTCCTAAAAATGGCGGAAAAAAGGGAGGAATGCTCATGACGGATTGTTGCGTGACATAACTTAATGGACGACCCCTGATCATGCGGAATTTTACAGTGGACCTCACCGACGCTTTCGCCGCCCCATATCTCTAATCCGGTATCGTATTTGCCCAGCGTCTCGAACCACTCTTTACGTATGATAAACAAGCCACCAGCTATTGTTGGAGACCTAAATAAAAACTAAGTTTTAAAAAAGCGAACAGGAAAACAAACAAGTCGCCAACTAAAACCAGAGACAAAAACCTAACGTCAACACAAACAGGTCTGGTTGCGTTTGAAATGGAAACTTTGTTGTACAACTGGGAAGTATTAACGGGGATGGCCTATTAACTACAAAAAGATGGCGGATTTTTTTATTTGCGTCTTACTTGAAAGGTTGAGTGGTGTCGCCCCTTTGTCGCTTCTCTTCGCCATCCAATGGAATCCATTTGAAATGCAAACTCCAATCGAAACCTGGATTAATTAAGCAGTTTGAGAGAATGACACCGAAATAGGCCATGCACTGTGTCTAGGTCGAGACCGTAAATGCAAAACGACGCCAAGACAAATCCAGAAATAGGGACAATAAACGACTGTAAACGTTGGGGGCAGTGAAATGGTTAGGGTGCACGTTCAACTTGTCAAACCTCCAAATGAATTCGGATTTTCAAGAGTTAATCCGATTTGGTTTTATTAACTGATCTACATGAGTGTAATAATCTGTCCAAAATCAGAATGATAGCCTACCGGGGAATTCAAATGGACGAAAAGAATGCAATTATTCATGGCAGTTACATAACACATATGCCATCTGTTAGGCATCGGTGTCTTTTTATAAGCTGGAGTACGTAATCTATAAGCTGAACATCTCTCATTAGTTAAGGCCCCGTTCCATTCTAGTGTGGACAAACTATATTTCAAACTCAGCCAGTTGCCACCATGCAAAAAAAAGGCTAGTTTTCCTTCAACTACTATTAATTATTAATGCCATATTTTTCGAAGGTTTTTTTCGTCATGTTGACAGTATTTACTTTTTCTTTTAAATAAACAGAACATTTTCCTATTAAAGTTTATCAAATACGGTACCGGTATAATAGACCTTAAAAGTGGATGACCACACGGGATGAGAGGGGAGGGGAAAACAAATGTCTAGCGATCCTTAATAAGTAATTGAAGCAGTAGTGTGTAAACATTTTTTACGTCGGACATTTCAGGTGGGCACTTTTCGTTCAGCCCTAATATAAATAAAAAATGCATTATCATTTCATGGTCATAAAAGCTTAGCTTTCAAATGGGAGTTTATTTTGAAGTGGCGATCCCGGGTTGGTTTATTAGCTACCGTGTCAAGTGTTGACTTTCGATTATGCTCAGGTAGGATATGCGAACAATGAAAGTCAACATTTACAATTAAAGATAAGCCCTTATTGTAGCAAATAAAAAAAGTTCATTTATACATTAGCTGATAGCATAGGGTCGGCAAGAGTTTGACACTTTCGGTTTTTGACTGTGCAACGGTCAAAGGCTTGCTTTACATCAACAATCGTCACGGTTTTGTAATTCTGGACTCGTATCTGACTGATGATCAAACCTAACTCGAAATGTTATCTTGTGAAAATAACTAACTGTTGACATAAGTCGCCCACGATTCAAGAATTTTTTTTCATTTAAATGCTTATTATAATTGCTAAATGTATTTTCCTCGGTATAGAATTGGCCGTCCACTAGGGTCTGAGTTATTTTTGAAAATTTGAAAAGTGCCTCTTTATTTATCAAAAATTAAATAAACGTGGAAAAATATATGCGACCTCCAAATACTGATTTTTGCTCTCAATAAGACCTCCGAAGATTTTGCATAATTTTCCTCATAGATATTTTCGCGTTTGTCGAAATTATTTCGAAAATTTTGTTTAAAACACAGTAAGCTAATTTGACTAATATATTGACCTTCATTAATGTAAGTATATTTTATACTCGCTCATATTTTTGCAGATGAATATATTTTCAAAATGAACGCAAAATGGCCACTGCTCTCAGCTGTTCTCCACTAAGGTGTGAATCATTTTTAAAATTTTATAATGTCCCGTTTATGTAAAAAAAAAATTAATCTGACACTAGTGGACAGCCAATGATACACGGGGAAAACGTCAATTAAGCAAACACAATAGGTATTTGAAGCAAAAATATACGTGTAATTGCATCCTTTTGGGTTGGGTTTAATGCGGTGTAAAATTAAATATTTTTGGATAAGTTTTGACAATGATGCTCGAATAATAAATGATTTACATGGCTTGATGGATTACACCCCCTACCACATGGCACATCTTTGCTGACAGTAGGGTACTGAGTTGAATTGATTATTTAAAAACACAAGCCTACCTCCTTTTAATTCTGAAGATGACCCCCTGTATTCAAAATTATCGACATCGATGACGTCAATAATTGGACTAGCCACAGTGCGGGGATTCTGGCGAGAAATGAAAACTGCATTTAAGTATCATACTTGATCTAAGTGTACAAATTTTCTTGAAAGAAAATGTGCAGCATTACCTCCAGAACGACTTTGAGGAGGGGTTGCAACCAATCGACGTTCACTTCACAGTGACTGTCTAGAAACACCAGGTATTCGGCCACAGCGATGTCAGCGCCTTTGACCCGGCCGCGAATCAGACCTGCTTACAAAAATCAAAGATTTGGTCATTATAAACACACGTGGCTGTGGAGTTATTCAAGCCTTTCGTTTTCACCCTTTTACTCACCCTGGCGAGTTTCGCTGCGCAACAGTCGAACTTTTGGCAGGTTTTTTAACTGCTCTCCATCCGATGCTGTTTTGAAACATATTTGAAAAAATTAAAGGGTGGACTCAATTGAAACATTATACAATATCATTTATGGTAAATTACTACGGGAATGACGTTAATGAATCTAATTTTAGATGATTTGATGCTGCCACCTGGATGACATATCACGTGCATTGGAAAAATTATATAATTTATTTAAGGCAATTTGGAACAGCCAATATGGACATTACTTAATTTTTCTTTTTATTTTACGAGCGTATATGCATCAGCCCAAACAAAAACAAATGTGGAAAATGCATTACATTTACGCAGATACTGTTATGACTTAATCAGAGATGATAAAGCAGATTTACAAAAAAACATATGTATATGTGCGGGCGACATCGTCCAAGATGTCTACAAAATATGATTATGTGAATTCAATGACTTTTCATAGGCTTTAAAGGTGCCTTAATGGCGTATAGATTATAAAGTATGGTGTTGTTTCAAAATTCAGTAGTTACCAGTTTAAGAACGGTTTTTCCCCCGATCTGTAGTCAGGGTTATTTATTTTTTAGCAGTTTTTAGCATACGGTAATAAATATGAAAGAACAAAATTTTTATATTTAAAGTGGATAAATACATTGGGCGTTAGTAATTTGGAAATACAGGGTGATTCATAATGATTGTCGGGTTTCCATTGTCTATAGATCGAAAACCAAAAGCAACCACAAAAAACTCGAAAACTTTATTTTAAGTATTGCATTGGTATACCAATTTTTGAACATCCTGTAATTCTAAAGAAAGCCAAGCGACTTGGTGGAATTATGCTTATTGTGCGGAGGATTTAAAAATCATACAGGTTTTTTTTAAAGGGTTAAAGTGTGGGTTATTCAGTTGTGAGTTATTCATCTCTAATGATGTTTTATTTCCTAAACGTTTAGCTTTCAGTTTGATGCTAATCTGATTTGTGCCGACAAAGCGCAGAACGTACAAAGGTTTTAGCTTATAGTTATTTAACCGGTACGGTTTTTCTGGGCGCTACAGGGTGTCCATGAACATCCTAAACATTCCATTCTCAAGGATATTGCCCAGCTGGTTTTTACACTAGCATACGAATTAAGGTGAGAATCGGTGAGATCGTTTGTTTGTGTGGTCGCTGTCGTATGTGTGTCGTGTACCCACTTTTTAAGTCATTTTTAATTAATGTTATCCTGTCATGCAGACTTCATTCATTTGTCATTTAAAAATAAAATTGAAGGACATGTTTAAAAGCGTCAATAAACAGTCACTTTTATTCAATTAATGCGATCTTCTAACACCAACGTCCTGTGATGACGTCATTGAGAATTAAAAATCATTACAAAATCGTTTTCGATGAACACGAAATTGGGCCCATTCACAACAATTTAATAACCGTTTAATAAACGTAATAATACTAACATTAGCTCTCATAGAACATTTGCTATATACTTCAAACATGAATTTACTGATTGTGAGATGCAAAACACGAAGATTTGAACATTTTGATGGTAATTGTTTACACATGTAGTTTCTATTTATTGTTCAACTTATACTTCAGATAATGTCGAAATGCATGTTGAAAAAGTGAGGATGATAACATGTATTGTTCATCCAGGCAACCCAGCCATCCTATATTTCCCTTTTATTCACCAAAATGTCCTATATTGTAATCATTTTAGGAAAAATATATCAGCTTTCATTTATTTTGAAAAACTTACGTAGATTTAAATTAATATTTTGCATTTTCAAACAATGTCACTATTCTAGTTTGAAATATGCGCCAAAGGATCTTTCCACCAGGGGGAGCTAGGCTAACCCCATTAGTCTGAAGTCACATGATTAGCTGCTAATTAGAATTATACGTGTATAGAGTAGTCAGATAATTTCTTGGCGCTAAATTTGATTGATATTTTTAATTAAGTTTCGTACATAAACGTAGGCTAAAACAAATTATTTTACATATTTGTTTTCAAAATTTTTTGCCTACGGCGTTCCATTAAAACCGTTCTAAGCAAATTTTTTATGGAAATTTAGGCTAAAATTACGTTTTTCAATATCATTTATGTTGTGCAGGGGCACATTGTCAATCCCTGTCTGCTGCCTCTACATGGAAAATATGCCATCCTTTGGGCTTCTGGGA
>JAQIXS010001175.1:0-32944 GCA_034700785.1 Rossiulus vilnensis | reverse complement strand
GCAAAATTCCTATATTCCTATAATTTTTTTAAGTTTTATCACAAATTTTGCGATTGCTTAAATGGCTGCCAGGCGCTGAGTTTGACCTGATTTCTCGAAAATACTGAATACTGAAATACTTTTCCAAATACTGAAGAAATTTACAAAAAAAAATTATAATATGCAAATAAAGTAAACTTTCGAGAAACTATAATCATTCAATCCATCCCGAATGTTTATTTACTGATTCATAAAAATAAATAAATAATAATAATGACTTCAAGAAAAGGTTTGGAAAATTTCAAAAGTATTTTCCCAAAATTTCTATTTGTTAGGTTTCATAATCATAATACTAATTAAAAATCAATTAATAAAATAATCAGACCATTGTAATCAGAATAAAATTTGAGGATTTTATCAGGTTTTAAGTATTATTATTTTACATTAATCTTTTAATCATTATTTTATCTACGTTTCTGTTCCTATTCTCAGCAAACACAAATTCAGAAATAGAAAATAGCGTAAAAATAAACAATTTTAATATTAAAAAACCATCTTCAGGCAATTTGAGAAGTAACTTCGAAACTTTCCTTAAATTTCAACTATTTTCACTAACATAAATTCTAAAACAAACATTATCAAAATTAGAAATTATAGCAATAAACACCAACATCCTCATCATTTTATACTAATTTATTAAGTTTTTCACCGAATATAAATTTAAAACAATGGAAATTAAATATTTGATAGAAAAAAATTAAATTTATAGTAATAACACTATAATGTTTTTGGGCCTAAAAAGTATTTCGTCTTCAGACAAAACGCAAATCCCGCGCCCCAACAGACGGTAATTCATCGAAATTCGCTAAAAATTCCTCCACATCCATCCTCAAAGCACTTCCGGAATCTGAGCCTCAACAAAGATGGCTGTCAAAATATCGATTTCCCTCCTCCTCCTCCTCCTCCTCGTCCATTTAAGACTTGGGAAGCAACGGCCATCTTGGCGTCTTCCCCCCAGCAGCGGCCTAATCCCAACCAGGCAGCCAAGCATCGCTAATCCCAACCGAATGGATTCGCAATTAAGGGAGGCGGCAGTGACGTCACGGCCGTCGTAAAGCGATGCAAATATTGACGTCGGCCGGGTAATTGGCACGTGGGGTGAACATTCTTTGCTCAGCCAGGCAATAAATTCTAGAGATGGACTGCAAATAAAAATGGCTGGAGGCGGCCATTTTGGGCCAAAATCCGAGCCTAGAACAGCGTCACAAGTAGGCGTTTTGGAACAAATCTCGCAAAATCTCGTTTCATTTTGGAGGCTCAGACTTGGAAAAATAGCAAAATGGTCTTCAATTTAGTCCTCACAAACAAATTGGGGTTCAGCATTCAAATTTCAGCCAAGAACAGCAATTTCATTTCGTTTTTGGAACAAATCTCGCCCAATCTCGTTTTTTCGAGGCAAATCTCGTTTTATTTTGGGAGTTCGAGACTTGGGAAAATGGCAAAAGGAGTTTTAAATTAAGTCCTTAAACATTCAAATTTCAAATTTCAGCCAAGAACAGCAATTTCATTTCGTTTTTTGAGCAAATCTCGCCCAATCTCGTTTTTTGGGGGGCAAATTTCACCAAATCTCGTTTTATTTTGGAGGCTCCAGACTAGTGGCAAAAAGGTCTCAAATTTAGTCCTGACAAGCAAATTTGGGTTCAGCTTCAAAATTTCAGCCAAAAACTGTGATTTTAGCTGGATTTTTGGGGCAAATCTCGCCAAATCTCGTTGAATGTTAGAAGTGCGAGACTGCGAAATATAGGCGATAATTTCTCTCGACATTTTACAAAGGTTATTTATTTAGTACCATTTATCAACATTTTGAAAAGATCTCAAATATTATCAACATTTTTGAACATTTTAAAAAAGGTGCGATAAAGATCTCGCCAAATCTCGTTTTTTCCTGGAGGCGCGAGACTTGAAAACAGTGACAATAATTTCCATTAACATTTTTAAAGGGCTCAAATTTAGTAGAATTTTGTAAAGCTTCAAAATTATGAAAAATCAGTGCTCTTTACCTTCGCTCTCCGCTGCGTCGCCGCCGAATCTTATCCCAGAGATGCGAAAGCGCCGAGATTCCAAGATGGCGGCCGATGCGACATTTCGAAGATTCTGCTGCCTCGCAATTTCCTCGGAATTCCTGCCCTGGCGAGTTCTTTTTTTTTTTTAGAGAAATTTGGAAGTTCAGGCTTCCTCAGTTTGCGACTTTATGAAAATGTGGACTTCCTGGTGGTTTCTTTCAAGAATTCTTGAGAGAATCTTTCCAAGGCTTCTTCCAAGGCTGACTTTCAGAAATTTCAGCGAGATTTGCTAGGTCCTCTTGAAGACCATCCAAGTCATGCCCTTCCAGAAGAATTTCGGAATTTCTGGCAACATTTACCCTCAAGCCTTTCCACATTTCTTTTGGGATCTGGGACAAGAACTTGGTCGCTGGTTCCTCCCAGATTACGTTCACCTTGGCTCCAGTTTCCAGGATTCGAAGGATCTTGCTTGATTCTTTCCTACTGGTCCTGTTTGGCCCTTGCAGGATTCTCAGCCAGATCCTCCTCCAGATTTCCTCCTCCAGTCTGATCTCCAGAAGTGCAATCTTCTCTCGCAGTCTTTGAGACTTTCTTGAAACATCTTTCGGGATTCTCCCAAGATTGGAAGACGACCTGCCGTCCATTCCAGAGCGCCGTCGTGCATTCGCCATTCTCCAGAGGATCGGATCCCGCATCTCCTGCGATCTTGGGCCCAGCCACCAGATTTCGGCCCTTTTCCCGAAGACAGGATCCTTGGAGGATCTTCGAGTCGCCTCTTCAGCCAGCCTCCAGCGTCGACTGCCGCATTTTGGGATTTTCCAGCGGACCGGATCCCCCGGCGGATCTCAAGGACCTTAGGCAGAATCTAGGACCTTCGGATTCTTGGCAGACTTCCTCGGAGCAGCCGTAGACTCTTGGCCTCTTCGGGCGGCATTCTACAAAGGATCAGATCCTCCTAAGCTCTTCTCCAGACCTCGGAAATTTTCCAGAGGACGAGATCCTGGGCCGATTTCAGAGTCTTCCAGTCTTGGCCTGTCCCGCATCTCCGATCTCCCATCTTCCCAGCCTTCCACGTTTGGGCCTCTCGGAAAGCCCTTGGTCGGCTTCCGCATGCCGGCTCCTCGGCGGCGGCCACGCGGTCCTCCCACGTCCGTCCTGTCCAGGGGCAACGTCCGTCGGCGAGGCGAAGGCGTCTTCGGAAGTCGTTAAAATCCAAGGCACCTTGCCGGGTTCGGCGGTGGGTTTTGCGGGGGCCTTGGGCAGCAGAGCGCTGTGCGAGGCAGCTGGTTGCAATCTGAAACCGGTGGCGTCAATGGCGATGGCGCCTGGGCTCGCTGGCATCTCGCCGGCCCAGCATCAATTACCCAGGGTGCATCGGGCGCGTTACTAGGCGACGTCATCTCCGGGGGCGGGGAGGCCCCGCCCCCTCGCAGCCTCCATCCGCCATCCGCCATCCGCGGCTTCTCTCCACCCCGGAGCTTCCCGGAATGTCGCCCTGCCTTCGCGCACCGCCGTCGCCATGGACACGCGGGGCACGAGCCTTTGGCACGGGCGAAAACTGAGGAAAATGGAACGAGATGGATGGGGGAGCAGCGGGTACCAGATGGGAGTACCGCTTTGGAAATGTTAAGGGTGCCAAACCCTCCCAAAACACGTTTTCTCAGCTCAACACCGTAAGGTTTTAAGTGCCAGACCCCCAAAAAACGTTTTTTTAGCTCAACATCATAAGGTATTAAGCGCCAGACCCCCACCAACCCGCTCTTTCAGCTCAACACCATAAGGTATTAGGCGCCAGACCCCCCAAAAACGTTTTTTCAGCTCAACATCATAAGGTATTAAGCGCCAGACCCCCCAAAAACGTTTTTTCAGCTCAACATCATAAGGTATTAAGCGCCAGACCCCTACCAACACGCTCTTTCAGCTCAACATCGTAAGGTTTTAAGTGCCAGACCCCCAAATAACGTTTTTTGAGCTCAAAACCATAAGGTCTTAAGCGCCAGACCCCCTAAAAAACGTTTTTTTCAGATCAAAACAGTGTGGAGGTCATTCCCCACCTGCTACAGTGGTGAGGAAGCAATTAGACACCCCTAAGGTTGAGTGAAAATTGTCTTTGCCTCCCACAGAACGTGTTGCTGATGCGAATAGCGTAGTAGTCAATAGCTGGCTATTTCTCAAGCAACAGGACCAGGGGGGTGAAATGCTCCTCCCCTCCAGGAAAATAATAGGAAAATGACCATGGTAACAGCCCAAAATTGTTTATAAAAAAAGCAAGACATGTTCACCCTTTTTGGAAATCAAAACAAGACATGACTATATTATTAAGGGCATATGCCACATTATTGAAGTGACGTGACGTCAGAACACCATTTATTTCGAAACTAATTAAAGGATTTCCTGAATTTGTGAATAATTCCTATCACACTCCATCACCATTCCAATTCGCCGCTCATTTCATTACTAGGTTCTATCACGAGGCATCACTCCGAATGACGTCACTCTGACGTCATCTTCGTCCAAATGACGTCGCTAGTTCACCAAACTGCTACCTGGGTGGTTTCCTGCCATTTTGCGGGCTCCCCTGGCAATTCTGCATTTCCTAACATCTATAAACTTAAGAATATCTACTGTATAGATGTTTCCATTCCATATTTTCATTATTTCGAATTTGATCGAAATACGGATGTATGTGGATATAGCCAATGAACATATCCATATTCTGTACGAGGTTGAAGTAATCCGAGCATTCTTTTTAATTTCACGCCACATTTTCTAAAATTTAAAATTGTCATAAAATATGCCTTGCAAATGTTTTTTTTAAAATCTTCTATATTATTATATTTCATTTATTATGTTTTGATCGATTTTCTTTCAATTTTCTATCTTCCTAGTAATCGTTTATCTGAATTTTTATTCTAGTTTCTCCATTTTCTTGCAAATCTGTCTTTTTTCTTCCACTTTGCTTTATTTTCCTATATTCTTGTATATTTTCATCCACTTTGCTCTATTTTTTAATACTCTTTTATGCGTTTGCCATTTTGCATACATTTTTATACATGCTCCTCTTATTCTTCCATTTTGCTTTATTTTCGTATATTCTTATCTTATGTTTCGTCCATTTTGTTCTATTTTTGCATATTATTCTACAGTATATTTCTTCCATTCTTTATTTTCTCCCATTTTGCTCCATTTTCATATATTCTTCTCCATCTTTCTTCCATTTTGTTCTATTTCCGCATAATTTTCTGCCATATTACATTGCATTTTGCTCCACTTTCGCATATTCTTCGATATTTTTCGCGAATTTATTATCATTTTGTTTTATTAGCTCGCATTTTTGACCCTTTTTCTTCCATTTCGCTCTATTTTCTTGGATTTCTCTCCATTTTTTTTCAATTTTTCTTCAATTTTCTATCATTCTTCTCTCCTTCGCATAATCTATTTTTCTCCATTTTCGTTCGAGTTTCTCTTATTTTCTTTCATTAACTTTTTTTCGTTTATTTTTCACTCCCATCTACTCCAATTCCTGCCCGATTTTTTTTTTTGCGAAAACACAGCGCCCAATCGGAATTCATTTATTCCCAATTACATTTCGGGGATTGTCGGGCTTTGTGATTCGGTGCAGAAATCGATAATTTAGAAAAATTCGAAGAAAAAAAAAAAAGGCTCATCCAATTGTTATTTTCGTTGCTACTCTTTGACGGTGAGCGAAAATGCGAATCGATTTCGGAATTATTGATCGTAACCGGCGTAGGCTCAACGGTCCTTCACAATTTTAACTAATTTGTCAGGATTTGGCCTAAGTTTGGTTAATTAAACAGAAACGTGTGCTTCTTGGACATTCTTCATGCGTAGTAAATTTTTTGAACACTCCAAGAAAAATGCAAATTTTATTCGAAAGAAAAAATGAGGAGGAGAAGAAAAAAACGAATAAAAAAAGACCCGTTTTTTATTTCACATTCTGTATTTCGTGAGGGGAAACAAGAAATACCATAATAATTATTGATTTCTTTTGGATCAAGCCATTGCAGGAGAAAATTCAGGTTGGAGACGCATTCCTTGGAACAAAAGGCCTTTCCTAAGATTTACATTCAAATTGCAATCTCTGCATTTTCAACAACCATTATTAAAAACAGCGCAAGGCTAAGTGGATTTTTCGCAAATGTTTATTCCAAACTAAGGATAAATTGTGAAAACTCCGCAGTGACCATACAGCAATAATTTCCACAAAAAATCCACATTTGAATCCGGACTATTCTGCGATCATTTCCAGAATAGTCCATGATCATTTTCACGATTTCCTACAATCATTTCCAGAGCATTCTACAATTATTTCCAGAATATTCCATGATAATTTCCAAAAAATTCTAGAACTTGTAATATATTATAGTTATTTCCTGAATCTGTGATAATGATTTGCTATATTTCTACGGTTAATTCCAGAATTTCAATAAAACTTCCAGATTATTCCGCGATTATCTTCCGAATTTGCAAAATCTCCAGCATCCTGTATTAAGTTGTATCATGGTTTCAAAATATTAACAGAAATTTATGGTAATTCTAAAAGTATTGAACAATTTTCAAAATGTTCAAGATATTAATGAAGAATGACTACATTTTAAATAATTTACAGATTAATGTATATTTCCACGTTTATCCATAATAAATTCCGGAATATGCTGCAATTATTACCAGAATTTTATATTAAAATTAGACTAATATTCAACAATAATGTTGACAATATTAAACAAAGACTTCCAAGATATTCAATAATATTTTTTACAACATTAATCAGTAGCCTAACGTCTTAACAGTAAACGCTGAACAGAATATTCCCTAATAATTTCCAAATATTAAATAATCATCCATTATTTAAATATACATTCACAGAACAATTTCCACGAAATTCAATAATAATTTTTACACAATTAAACAATTTTTCGGATATTAATGAATAATATCCACTATATTCAACAACAATGTTTCAAAATTAAACGGTTTACAGAATATTTCATACTTATTCGCAAACAAATTCCGTAACAATTTCAGGACATTCCCTAAAATTTCTCACTATCATTTTAATTTCGCTTAAACAAGCCTTTTAAATAAGCCTCAAATAATCATTTACAAAGTTTTGATATGGAACAGGAATTGGGAGTGAAATTCTGGAGCAAAAACGACATCTTCAGAACAGCATCTCCTGTTTCTCACGAAATGGCGAAAACATTTTTTCCCTTTTATATTTCCCTTATATTCACGTAAAAATCAATACTTCGCAAAAATAACGTGTCTGTGGACCAAACCAAGTGCGGCGCTTTTAATACCAGGATTTGTAGTATTTGCAGACGTTGAAAAAGAAGAATTCTTCCCTCTGTTTGCCCAATATGGCTGCCAGAATTAATTTTCCATCATTTCGAAAAACTTATGTAATATCCGTTGCCATATTTGGACACCACGATTTCGGCCACTATGATAAATTCGCAACTAATTTGACACTGAAATTCACGAATTCTAAGATCGCTTTCTATGCGAAAAATGCGTTCAAAAATGTTCGAAAACAGTGTGTTAAAGGCGCATTTGTTTTAAAAATAAAAATTGCCATTTCTTCCTTCTGGACTAATAATTAATGCCGAGAGAATTATTCTTTAATGCCGTGGAAAGTGTTGTTTAATATTGTAGAATATTCTTGAAAGTATTACACATTATTCCTGAAATAAATTATAAAAATTCCGTAAATAATTGCATAGGAGTTTGAAAATACATGTAATTGTAAAATGTATTAAACATTACAGAAAATTCAGGAAATAAGTTAAGATCCTTGAAATTATTCGACTCCTCAGGATAATATTAGTAAAGATTATACATTTTTAATCTGGTGAAAGATAATTCGGCATTTTTATAAGCCATGCTTTAGTAATATCTGAATATAATAACTACCAAATTAGATATAAACAATCGTAAATTTATTAAACCAAACCTTCGGTTAGTCCTATGGCATACGAAACAACTGGGAACATTTTCAAAAACAAAGGTTCAATAATCAGTGTGAAATTTACAAAATCAAAGTCATTTCTTCAAACAATTTCTTATAATTAAACACTGCAGGAACACCCACTATTGGTGCATTTAGTCAAGAGGTGAGGTTTTTCAACAAATTCAGGAATGCTGACAAATATTAAACGTTTCTCTGCATCACCTTGCTTTGCAATTATTTGCAAGATCTGGACCTCAGACGTTAGAAAGCTCGGCAGCATTAAGCCAGATCCAGAGTTAATGTTCTCAAGCAGTTCATTTTAGCATCCTACAACAAGATGGTGGCCAAATGGGAGGAGGGGCAAATGTAAGGGGGGTCTAGCTCCACTTCTATTTTTAGCTTTGCCTTATTTTCTGGATGTCCACAATGCATCAGCAGAAAACCAAAGAAGGACGGCAGCCATTGTTGTTTACTCATCAGGTCCAACTCTGGAAGCCTCGTTCCCCAATCAATATTTGGGGGCAAAAAAAAATCAATTTTGGGACGGCCCATTCCCACGTTCGCTTTGCAGCTCGACACAACTGCCCTTTGTGCAGCGATGCATTGATCTTTCGAGATGCTGCTGCCATGGCGACGCCAGCCGTGGCCATGGCAACGGGCCCAGTGCATCGGTATGATTAACTATTCCTCCGGGCCCGCTCCTCCGGATTACGCTCTTTGTGAGAAGCCTAACTCGCTCCATTTTTTTCATCCCACCTGCCATTTTCCATTCGCAGCCCTTCCAAGATGGCGAAAGGAAGGAAGGAAAATAGCTTCTTCCCCTTTCCAGCCACTGCAATGGCGAACTCTCAGCATTCACTCCTGGAGCGAGCGAGTAGGCGAAGCGATGCTCACCCTCCACCACCCCCAAACGCCCAATCAGTAGTATGAGGTTCCCACTGGGATGCCAGGCACATCATACTACTCGCAGCTGCATGTTGATGCAGGCACCTGCCTCGGTGAAAAATCCGTGGCTGGTATGTGGAGTCTTTTAGCACCTTCAAAAATAACAAGTACAGTTAAAGCTCGATTATCTAAGGTGGTTAGGACAGTGACTAGCCGGTATAATCCAAATCATACTGCAATTAAATAGGCATAATAGGTATGAACGAGCAAACACTTTAAAACAAAATATTGTTCCAAAATAACTTATCAACTTGCCTTTAATCATTTTTCCTAGCCTCTATTTGCTCATATGTTTATATGCTCGGGACATCGGTTAATCCGAGGTTGCTTCATCGGTTAATGTTCTCTAGTATCAAGTTGCCTACATGGACACTGATGGGTGAAGTGGTCTGAATTGTTTAAAAAAGGGATACTTCAGGAAAATGTGGCAGAAGTGCAAATATATTTGAGAGCAATCCAACACTGACAGATGAATCCTTTTCAGGGCGAAACATTGTTTGTTACCACTGATTTGTAAACAATTATTCTGTAAACAGTAGGATTTGTGCCTAATTAGAGAAAAGAGCCTGTACAACGTTCTCCAGCACCTATTTCTCCTAAAAAGCTTTATTAAGACTTTTTGGAATATGGACTGAATGGAACTTAGAAAAGGTACTTGAACAATTAGACACCAGTCTTGAGAGGGTGTTAAAAATGTACAATTTATTACATTTCAACATGAGTAGAATTTTGCCAGTTTTATGATTGAGGTACCACAGCTGATGTGTGCAGGTGGAAATTGAGACTTTCATGCACGTGGCTTACCATCACACCTAAACCCCATTTTTTCATGGTTGAGGAAAAAATAGGTATACTTTCTGTAAATTAAACATCATGTAGGCAGAGTATGTTGCAAATAATATTTGCAGATAAAGCAAAAGACCAAGATATGTTTTTATGACATATCATGTTAGAATAAAATCAGGTAAATGGACTTGAATACACTGTATGACAGGACATTTTTGCTCAGTTATGAACCAGGTTTCTATAATATAACTATCTTAGACGGTGGCATGTAAAATGTCATTATATTGTAGAAACGTGGTTCATAACTGAGAAAAAATGCCCTAAAAGTATTCTTATTTGGGGAAAATTTAAGTACTACGTATGAAATCCATGTGTTACATGTATCACGGCAGATTTAAAAGTGACAAAGTCAACAACATCGCTGTTCAATATCTGGAGGTCCACTCCTGATAAAAAAGGCACCCCCTTTTTCTACATCCCAAAATAAGAATTATTTTATTGTGGTTAGACAGGGAACCACACCATTTCAGGTCACAACTCACAGGTTCAAAATGGTCGCAAAACTACAGCATTCCTCAGTAATGCCTAAAGGCACTCCAGGACATTATTAGAAACATCTCTGATATTGTCCCATGATGAGCATCTGGCGATTACCTGCCTAGGTGAAAATCAGTGCCTGATTACCAATCAGGCCAAGTAGGCACCGGCCTATGGGCCCCATGGCTTTTAGGAGCCCTGCAACAAGGGATCAAAATAGGTTTGTTTAATAATATTACACTATATAATATTTATCAATGTTTGTTTTGTTTAATAAAATTGGTTTATCAACATTTCGTTGTTCAAAACGTATTAAGATATCATTTGCAAAGTGCAAAGGCAGACCCGAGATTTCGACTGCCTAAGGGCCTAGACATGGGTTAATCCGGCACTGGTGAAAATTAATCTACATAAGGTAGTTCAAGGTAGTGGTGCTACCTACATGCAAAAAATGTGTTTAGATAAGCCGCCTTAGATGTGCACTGGGGGAGGGGGGAGTATAATTCGGCCCCAAGGCTGTAATCCTCCCCTAGTTGGAAGCCAGGCACCTTATACTACCCCAGTGCCGGATTAACCCCTGTAGAGGCTCTTAAAACGTCGAAATCTCGGGGCCCCCTTTGCACTTTGCAAATTATATCCTAATACGTTTTGAACAACAAAATCTTGACAAACCAATTTTATTAAACAAAACAAACACTGATAAACAATATATTGTAATATTATTAAACAAGCATTTTTTGATCCCTTGTCGTGGGGCCCATAGGCTGGTGCCTACTTGGCCTAATGGGTAATCCGGCACTGACTACCCCTGCTTAAATGCACACTCAAGTTGAGGTAATTTAATACTCCCATTTGCAGAGGGAAGAATTAAGCGAGGTCACATTTTCTCATCGAGCAATGTGACCAGCTGGCAAGGAAAGATCAAAATAAGCAGCGTCTGGCTCAGCTCAAAAACGCCAAATTTCTCACTTTGTTCGCGTTTTATCGATCGTGAAATAATTCGACAGTCGTTTTTTCCATTCATTTTGGATTCTTGCCACACTTATTTTTTTCTTAAAAAAGATGTAGACCAGATAGTCTTAAAATGATTGAAATTTCAACTTTCTGAGTAACATAACGTTAAACATTTTCCATTTCTCGTTCTAATAAATGACCATTGTCCACAAATAAATTAAGATATTTTGTTAATGTTTAAACTGATGCTTCAATCTTTTTTTTACAATACTAATTTTACATTTTTGCACAGTCATGCTGATCTAATAAATGACCATTGTCCACAAATAAATTGCAATATTTTGTGAATTTAGAAACTCCAATGTTTTCACATCACAAATGCAGTTTGTTCAATCATGTTGTTCTTAATAAATGCAGTTTTACAGATTAAAAAATATCATTACTTATTTTTCATTTTTGTGCAATAACGCCGTTTAAATAAATAACAATTTTCCACAAATTAATAACGATATTATGACAATTTCCAAACCCTCGTTTCACTTTTTTACGACTTTTTATATTTCAAATGTTACATTTTTGTACAATCATGCAATCGGTCACCATCAATGATTGATTCGCAACTGCTCTTCTGGTATAAATTATGTAGAGCTGCCCAATTCCATTAACACTATTCTTGGCATTTCGTTATAAATTTGACCACTGGGCATTTCGGTTAATAAACATCAAACTACTGTATTACATTGTCACTGCTCTATTCGATTCGTGGGCTGCGTTTAATACGCGTCATAGAATTTCATTCGTTGAACTATATTTTTAGAAATACGGTGAAGCTATGTTAATAATGCATTGACCTGAAGGATCTCCAGTTACTCCCAGTGTATTCGACTGCCGTGGAATCGTCTCATGTTCTCCCTCAATTTTCCGAACACATAAACGAGCAAAATTGTGTACTGACCTTCCACGTTGTTCAGACATCAAAACCAGTTGTAAAAAGAGCCGTTAAAAGCAACAACGGCGCCCATCTGTAAAAAAAAAATACTGCATTAACGTGGATCAAAGCATTACTACGGATCCAATATAAACATAATAAAAGTCAATACATTCTAACAAAAATGACAAGACATTGTGCTGATTTATTTAGTATGGCAAATTTGGAACTATTTCAGAGGTGTTGAGAGGTGTTTTTGGAACTTGGTAGCGTGTCAATTTTGTTGCATATTTGCTGCCGATTTTTTGCAGATATTTTTCTGGTAAATTTGACATTGTTTCACAAACAAGTTACAACGTGTTTTCAAAAGGGTTCTGGAACTTTGTTCTGTCAGTGACACGTTTGTTGCCAAAAAAAACATGCAAGCCCTTAGATATTTATTACTTTTTTCCCTAAAAATGACAAGACATTTTGTTCAAACATTTTTATGGCGAATGGGGAATCGTTTCACAAACTTGTTAGAAGGTGTTATGAACTATGTCGGGATTTATTTGGAACAAATAGCCTGCCATTTTTGCGGCCATGTTTGGGGTCAATAAGCATGCAAATTACTGGACATTAATATTTTTCCTGGTTAATTTGAAATTCGGTCTTCCTTATTCTTCAGGTTCAGAAGTCCTCAAGACATGTCATTCAAACGTAATCCATTGAGTAACCATGGAACGAATTACCAAATTGCTATCCATGCAGTAATTCCGAAATTAATTCGCCCTCGAAGCAAGGTAAGGTTGTTAGGATGAAAATGTTTTCTAAAAATACTCATATCTTTGAACGCTATCGTTTCGGTTCATCTACCATCGCATCAATAGCATTTGAGGGCTGCGTGCCTGAAGCTAGATTAACATCAGCTGTAATCAGCTAACCAAAGTAGAAATACTTCCATCGATGGACAGCTCAAGAAAATCTCTATTGATGGCTGAAAACAAGTTTACAGCTATGTTTCAACAGTCTCTAGACATTTAAACAGTTCCAAGAAAGTGGATGGGAGTCAAATTCAGCTAATTATCGCCCAGTTAGCCTAACATCATGTAGTATGCAAAAGCTTAGAATAATCTTTACTGATAGAATTTGCCAGCTAAACACACAGACTCTGATTAGAGGTATACAATAAGGAATTAAAAAGGGAAGGTCTTACCATGCAAAACCCAGAGTTCTTGTATGATATTTAAGCTGCTTTAGATATAGTTTTGACACAGTCCTGCACAAAAGATTACTTTACAAAAGTGCAGCTTTTGGCATTAACAAGGCTGCATTGATATGAATTGAGCCTTCCTTTTCAAACCCCACGTAAAACGTTGTTATAGATGGGCAGAATGAGAATGGGTCGAGGTGCAAGATGGTGTACCACAAGTAAGTCTTGGGCCAGTTTTGGTTTTTACCATTTATTAACCTACCTGAACTTCTCTCTCGAGAATAAAGATTTGTTACTGATTATTTTTCATTGTAAAGAGGCTACCAGGGTGGAAACAAATGTGACCAGAAATTGACCTCAAATGGACCTATACGACTTTACGTGTCCATTTGTATAAATATATACTTATACATACAGGTACCTAAACAGATCATATGTTTAAACATTCTTGCATATGACTAAGTTATCATATTTACAGACTTGGTATGGTCAAATACATGTAAGTACGCGTACAGCTCAAAATTCACATAATGAATGAAATAATTTTCCTATTAATTTATCCATCTTTTATGGTGATCTCAATATTTGGCCTTACTTGGGCCTATATGGCATATGTAACCCCCAATGTGGCCACGTAGGTAGGGTGGTACAACCTTTAATTTGCAAAAGGACCGGCAGCTTTTGCTCAACAAAGAAAACACTTGGTCATGTGGATATATCAAAAGGGCAAGAACGGTTCCAGAATACAATCCATAAGACATTCCTTTAAGTACGCATATTACGCATTTTCAGAAACTGCCCTTAGTACCCTTCTTGAACATTTCTGCCAGATACGGAATCCTTGCAGAGGGAGTCCAGGGGACTTTTTCAAAAATTTACCTTGCCCTGGAATACTAATTTGGTGGAGTGAATCTGTTGAGGAAACCGCTGAGGCGGTAGAACCCCACACTCAAACCCACTTATGGAAATACGAGCCCATCCGGATCCATTCCTTAGGTCTCATTCTTGCATGCCCTCATACGTTGAAATTCTCTCCCAAAGGACAATAGAAATTCAGTTTGGCAATGATGTCCACCAATGTTTTGTCCACGTCGTACAGTGTTAACTTCCCGTTGGGGGCGCCACTGGCCCGTTCACACCTCGTGTTGAGCAGCACATTCTTAGCGCCCTACCCCCTGCGTCGCAAAATGGATTTGCGGCTGTTCGCACGCAGTTGCCATGGCAACGGCCATTGGAGGCCCCTTTTCATCAGCGACAGATAAAAGGGGCGCTCTTCTCCCCCCATCCTCAACGCCGTCGATGGAAAAACGCATCCGCGTTCCGCACAATGGCCGCCACGCGTTCGCCAATTAAACACCATGCCTGCTTCGCCCCGAGGCGGAAGGACAGACAGCTCCACAAGCCCAAAGCCCTAGCCCTAGCCCTGGGTTTCGGTCCATTTGGCCTTCGGAATGCCAACCTAAATGGACGATGTGGATTTTCGTCCAACAGCATCCCTGATAACAATCTCTAAAAAAACTATATTAATATACTCGTTTAATTCATACATTTCAGCTCCTGTTTATGAAGTGTTTCAGATGGTGGTTTTCGTGTATTTCAGTTCGTATGTACATTATTTCAGGTGTGGTTTTTTTCAAACATAACTCCTGGTTATCAGATTTTTCAATTTGTATTTTCATATACAAGTACTTTAGCTGGTGCTTTTTATGCGTTTAAATTCGTTGTTTTTTATATAATTCAGATCGTCTTCCCATATATTTTAGCTATTGTTTATCATATTTTTCAACTTGTATTTTCATATACATGCATTATCTTCGTAATTTTGATATATTTCAGGTCGTTTTCCCATATTTTAATTCCTGTTTATCACATTTTTCAACTTGAATTCTCGTATACGTGCAGTTCAGCTGGTAATTTTTTTTTTTTATAATTTCAGCTGGTGATTTCCATGTATTTCAGTTCGTTGCGTTTATATATTTCAGCTTTTTAATGATAATGCCATTTTTCGTCTACATGTACATGTATTTCAGAATGTGTCTATCAAATATTTCAAATCGTTACTGTCATTTTTCCCACCTGGTATTTTTCATACAATGTCACTCAACTGCAGTTTTGAGTGCATTTTCCCTCCCTATATTTCATCTTGTTTTTTTCCCTATGCTCAAGCTCGATTTTTCCAAACATTTAAGCATTTTTTTTCATGTATTTGAACTCGCATTCTCTTTCATTTCAACTCGCGTCTTTCAAATTCATCTCGTGTTTGTCGTACATATCAGCTTTTTTTCTTCGCATATTTGAACTGGTGTTTTTAAATCTTTCAACTCATGTTTACCGTATATATCAGCTATTTTTCATATTTTTCTAAACTTGTGTTCTTGTTATATCTAACTTCGTGTTCATGGTACATTCCAGCTTTTTTTTTCATACATTTTAACTCGTATTTAAAGTATATTTCAGCTCAGATTTTTCACAAGCTCAAAAACACCTGTTTGCTAATTATTTGCAAAAGCTAGTAGCAAAATGATGCATTTTCCAGGTGGCCAAATTCGCAGGGTTTTTTTCATCAGGTGGCAGCACTGCATTGCAGCGAGAAATCCATCGATTTTGCTGCCCTTTCCAGCATCTTCACCTCTTCGCTTTTTAAGGTACAAAACCAAGCAGAAAAATCGATAAACATGACAGCGTAAGGCGCAGTTTGCGAAGTAAGAAAAGAAGATGAAAAAAAACATCCCTGTTTAACGTTCTCTTCTCTGAAGTACTTTCAAAATTGGCCATGGTCTCATCACCCTCATGGAAAACGCATTGAAAACGACAGTTTTGGAAACTGAACAAATTTCATTGTGTTCGTTCAAAATATACAAAATAATAACAAATGCGAGGCTTGAGCACGAGCAGGGTGCCACAAAATTCTAAATTCAATATTCCAAATAAATTCAAAACGTGTTGTATTTGATGTGGTTTTAGAGGCATCAATTTATCATGTATGTTTAAAAAGTTTAAACTTGTTATCAATTTGAAAAATATTTAATAACATGCCCGAATTCAATTAGAATTAGTGGTTAGATTTACACTAAAAATGGTTTAAAAAATGATTATGTCTTAACATTGTTATCAATTTTTGTTAAAACGCATTTCTTTTCTGGTTCTCAAATCAATTTCGAGTTTCAAAGTGGGACTAAAAACTAGTTAGAATGGATTAAAATGTGTCAGAAGGACTAGAAATGGGTTATAAATAGGATTACATTTCTTAAAATTGCTTCGATTTTTAAGTTATTTCTTTATAGGACCGTAATTCAATTCGTAGCTTTGAAGCGGGATTGAAAATTGGTTAAAATGGTTAAACTGCAGTTCAACTTTGGGTTTAAATTTTGTAAAATTCTTGACAATTTCAAAATTACATATCTTCAAGCTTGTAATTGAATTCTGGGTTTTAAACGAGTCTTAGACATGGTTAAAATAGGTCCAAAATTAGTAAAAACAGATTAAAATGGGCAAAACTGGGTTTTAAATTTTTCAAATAATTTCATCTTGTTTAAAACTGCAAAAGTTACGATACATTCGAGATTTAAATTAATATATCCATATACTAAAATGTTTCAGTCATAATTTCTGTTCTGCATAACAATAGAGCAGGAATGCTGCCATAAGGGGTCACGCTACATTCCAGGAATAATTTTTAAAGGCTAAAAGAACACGCAGCATGTTTTTCTCAGGTAATAGAACAAAGTAAAATAATACCAAAAACACGTGGAAATATTTTAAAATGCTAGATTAGTAATGCGTCTGCACTTGTGTCCCAAACTGGCCAGTTTAGCAGGTTATTAACGACATGGTTACAGAATGGAATAACTTTCAATTTTCAAATTTCCCGCCCTTTAAATCCACGAACGACGAAAGACCCGATAGATGGCACCAGTGTCAACAAGAAACGGCACTGTATCGATCCGAATCTCTGGCCGAGACCGCTGGCGCCATCTGTTGACAGAATGCTGAAACTACGCCCGTACAGGGGTGTATTTAATTTTCATAATAAAACTTTCAAATTTTCGAAATAACATTCAAATAGAAGAAAAAATAGTGAAACTGAAATGAATTCAATGGGACTTACTCTGGACTGGCGCCTTCCGCTGGTTTCTTCAAATGCCCTTTCATGTTTCGCAAACGTTCTAAAACAGAAGTAATAAAAATAAATGGAAGAAATTTCAAAAACGTTAACATAAAATCAACTCATTGTTTCTCAAAAAACGCATCATTTGTCAAAAGCTCATTTCCCAAAAAACGTAACATTGTTTCCCCAAATATTCTTTCTTTATGAAAACCTCATCCTTCTTTATAAAAATCTAATTTTTCTCAATAACTCAATCGTTGCTCAAAATATCAAAGTCACCCAAAAACATATCCCTGTTTCTCAAAAACAAATCACTGTTTCCCAAAAACTGACAAACACATTAATTAAGTCGCCATCTTTCATTAACTATGAGCCACATCCGGATGAACGATGCTAATCCAGGTGGGAAAGCTGTTTGTTTATCCGTTTCCAAAGCTGCTTTTGTTAGGCCGGCACATAATACGTTTTGCAAAAATCACGCTAGGTGTAACATGGCGTGACGAGCAATTAGGGAGCTTAGTCCCTACGCCTACGCCTACTCCACATTAGGTAAGCGCAGCTCCAGCTCATCGATAGGCCTTCGTTGCCATGGCAACGGGGCGCATTACCACCACCAGCAGCCTCAATTCATTAAAGCCAGGCAGAGCTCTGTCCATATTTCAGGCCAGATAAACAACGCCATGGCATATTTGGCCATGGAAGGGAGGAGGGGGGAGTTCTGGCCAAGTCACGTGGTCAGTGCATATTGGCAAACCCACATCATTACCCAGGTAGGCATCCAAAAATGAAAAAGGATATCCAATGGTTGTGCTCTTCTCGTTAAAAGGACGTCTCCACGTTCGTCAATGTCCCAAAATGGTAAAAAAGGATGTGATTTTTATGGTGTTTTGGAACATGATTTGGACGATGTTCCAAAAATGCCAAACAATGATGTCATGAAACCTGATGACGGCATTTCGGGACGTGTTTTGGAAATTGTTCCCAAAATGACCAAAAAGGAAGTCATTTTTATGGCATTCTGGAAAGTCTTTGACGATGTTCTAAAACGGGGAAAAACGAATGTCCCAAAATGGCAAAAAAAAAGATGTCATTTTTATGGTGTTTTGGAACCGTATTTGAACGATGTTCCAAAAATGACAAAACATTGATGGCGTTTTGGGACGAATTTTGGAAATTGCTCCCAAAATGACCAAAAAGGATGTTATTTTGTGCATCGGTGTCATTGTATACAGTATGTCACTGCTGGGCTGCATTTTCTAACGTCTCAACGTAAACATTTCAAACGCAAATTCCACGTGTTTTGGAATAGAATGAGTTTATCTGGCGTTTTGGAACGTTAGGAGCCCAGGATAGTTCCATTGCATGGGCTCGCCATAGCCTTGGGCATTTGCCAAATACGGCCTCAGTCGGGGTCCAAAATCAAAGAACGACGCAAACAGGAACTCGTCCTGGCTGGTTGGCTGCGGGGTTTAAGGGGTGCAAGTGCCAATATTCCTGACGTGAAGAATGGGATCTTCCGTTTCTTTATTCGTCTGTCCTCAGAAAAAGGCCCTCAGACCAATTATGAACAACATGACTGTCTACAAATTACCAATTCCAATGTCCCAGCCACGACAGCAGCATTCCATTAGTGGAGAGCCAGGGTGCAAGAAGCACTTCTTGGGATTACCATCCATTATTCCAGCAAGCGCTGCTTTGCCAGGAGGAAGCATAAATACATTTCTGATGTCGGCCATAAAAGATGCCAGACAAATTGCATTTTGAGCCGTTTTCAATCTTCTTTTTTTTGTTGCAGGAACACTTCCGTTTGCTTGCATTTGCAACTAAAAGCACGGCAGAGAAAATTGCAACCAAACGTGACCATTCCGAGAAAACTCCACTCATTTCTGTGACATCTTTGGACGAGTTACAGCGCTTCTGATGCCAGAAACATCGGAGGCAAGCAGATGGAATCCGCTAATGACAATCTGACATGAACATAACATGTCGCCACCGTGAAATTCATGTGATGCTAAAACAAAAAGTGGGATTAAGACGGGATGTCCACGTTCCCAAACCTACTGCCAAGGATAACTTTAGGAAACGTGTCAGCTTGATAAGCAACTCCAAAATCCCTATTTTGATGAGATGAAACAAAGCACGTTGAATTGCCAAATTCAAAATCGCAAAATGTGTAACGAACATAAGTTTACAGATGTCTATATAGCCTACGTAATACCATCTATCACGTGTTCAATTGACAATTACTAAATCTACATTTTCATCAGCTGTTTCACACGAGCAAAGCACGTAGCGTTTCTGAATTCTAAACATCAGCCCCCACAAAAGATGTTTAAAAACAAACGGACTACGCTTAGAAAACATGTAAAAACATGTCTAGCACGTGTCCTCTGGGTGTGGGGATTTCACTTCAGTTATCCACGCCTTACAAGATCTTAACTCCACCACCGCATTTTTGAGGCCATGTTCACTCAACACGCTGATAGAATGTTTTCCTGTATTTCCAAGATCATAAAACTGCGTAAATCCCTCGGAAACTGAAATAAAAAAAATATAAAAAAAAACATGCAAAACAGCGTTCATTGTTCGTGATTCAGAAAGGCTCCCGTGTTGTGAGAGGAGGAGGAGGAAGGGGGGGGGAAAGTGCAAAAAAACAACATGATAAATGACTTCATGCGCATGAAATGCTTGCTAATAAAGCTCTTGCATGACTTTTTAATGTCAGGCCCGAAAATCGATAGCTATAAAAAGATGGGTGCTACTACCCGATTGTTCGTTCGTGTTCGGTGAAGCATGGCAGCATGCAATGATAATGCCTTAAACACAGTTTGGACTCAAATAGATCAAAAGACGTTGGAACGGCTCTGTCAGCGGGCCTTTAATTAAGCCAGCCGTCTGCACAGTGCAAGACAGTGACGCAGAGGGTTGCCCAGAAACCGAACCTTTATTACGGAGAAGAAGAAGAATCAGAGCGCTAAGGGGTCCCACAAACAACCCCTTCTGGCTGTTTTATAATACAGACAGATGTGGAAAATAAAAAGGATTAACATTATACGAAAAATAAAAATGAAAAAAAAAATGAAAAAAACGATATATGAGGTGGTTAGATGGAAATGTGGATTGGATACGATGTTCGACATTGTTAATATGATAGGGTTGGAATTCCCCAGCTCCTTAAGTTGGCCCTTACTGGAGTTCCAATCAGTGATTAGTGGGGCATGAAGATAATGTGCATGAAAACAAATTCGGATTTTTAAAATTGCTTCCCCTTATCATGGGCAACAAAACAGTTGAAAAAGTTTAAAAGTAAACTGGGAACCCAATCTCGTATCCAAGAAACTCACTCTTGAACTAACATTTCCGTGTATGTCCATTTTTGTGGTAGTGTTCGTTTCGTTGTTTTCGTGTCTGTACCTTTGTTACAGCAATATCGTTCACCTAAACCCTCTAGGAGTGTTCTGGGAGTGTTCTTCAGAACACAAGATAGCCCCAGATGTCACGCAAAAAAATCATACATGAAACCCCTGTCCTGTCACTTTCAAAATGAAAATTGTGTTGTATTATCAAGGCTTGAACTACAAGAATGTTTTCAATTCATTCAGTACCCTACGAGGTAAGGACCTATGAGTGGAACAATTTAGTAAGGCTATATATGGGAGTTATACATGTCATAAGCAGCCCTTTTGGAGCCATATTATTTCTTCCATATGTGGCCATATACATGTATTGACATCCCCACACATGGCAACTTTAAATAAAGCCCTATATGGCCGCACACTCGGCCTTATACGGAAAGTGTTCGAAATTCGACTGAAGACAATCATTATTTCTCAATTCCCTTGGGTAAATGCCGGTGTAAACATTTGCATTTTAATGTGTTCCTGTACATGTATTATATTATCCAGCTATGGCCATATCTGTAAATATGTTGACATTGATGGTCATATGTGAGAATGTAAACATGCATTATATGGCCACATATACGTCGGCCATTCGTAGCCATTTTCTGATCTAACCATATCTGGAAAATTATACGTATATTAACAGCATATGGGGATTTATCGATATAAATAATACATGTATTCATATTTTGGGAAATTTAGGATGTCCATGCATGGAATGAGTCATACGTCTATACATTGCCCATATTTACGTTTTTCCAACTGGGGGTGTAATCCATCAGCCCAACCAAATGATTCCCTCCCACCTGTATTCCTATTCTGACTTGTTTGCCACGGGGTCACATTCTCAAAATTGGTATTCCAATCTATTACGGAGAATCTGAGCAACGTTGCAGCTTTATACATGAGGATTATGCAAGCCCTGGCAAAGTGAAACAACTTTGCCAAGCAGCCATGGAACAGTCTGCACCGGTGGCAGACAGTACAATGCAATTAATTGTCTCGAGTCTAGACTGCAGTCGCATTCCATTTCACTTGCACTATGTTTGATAACTGCATTGCACATCCGATTGTAATATTCCGGAAAGCTTGAAAAAGGACAACAATGCAATTGCTGAGAAATGCCAGCGAAACAATACCACAGATGCATGGACTTTGAAGCAAGACTGAAGAACTGATGTGAGAAAATCTAGGGTTTTAAGTGTTACTCTTTGAAGTTTTCTGGCTGAACAGCTCCACAGAAACCAGAAATAAAGAACTGGCCCGAATTCACAGTTACTTCTGTGATATCCATTGATACACCCAAATGAGACATGACAATACTTTCTCATTTTCCCCATTGACGCTCAGCTACTGCGATATCCATTGCATAAACATTTTGTAATGGAACCGATGGGTTACCCTTCTTGCCAGTTTCAGAGGATATGATTAAATGATAAAAACAAAGTATTCGTTAAAGTATTTTGTTTGACTTTTGAAGCCATGGTCTTTCAACACCAGTTTAATACCATGGATTCCAAGAGGTTACCCTCGTGGAAAGATTCGTAGAATCAGTACAGTAGACATCAGCACAAATACTCTGATCATATACTGACATTTGTAAAAATGTAGTGATATCACTAACCATACTGTTATTAGTAGTCCCAAAAACCACTATAACACTGATTTCACTAAGCATGCTGTTAATAGTAGTACCAAAAACCACTATAATACTGCTATCACTAACCATACTTT
Source organism: Rossiulus vilnensis (assembly GCA_034700785.1). NCBI lineage: Eukaryota > Metazoa > Arthropoda > Diplopoda > Julida > Julidae > Rossiulus > Rossiulus vilnensis. The sequence continues at coordinate 10,346 of JAQIXS010001175.1, read as the reverse complement.
TATTAGTAGGCCTAGTGCCAAAAAATCACTATAAAACTGATATCACTAACCATACTGTTATTAGTAGTGCCAAAAAACCACTATAATACTGATATCACCAAGCATACTGTTATTAGTAGTGCCAAAAAATCACTATAATACTAATATCACTAACCATACTGTTATCAGTAGTCCCAAAACCACTATAATACTGATATCCCTGATGCATACTGATATTATTAGTCCCAAAAACCGCAATAATACTGCTATCACTAAGAATACTGATATCTTTAAGCATACGCATATCAGCAATCTCAAAAAAATATATAGTGATATCAGTATAGAATCATACTGATCTTATCTCCAGGGTATAGCAACTTAACAAGTACTGCTGGGAAACCAGGGAACCGGGGCAGCATTGGAACAACCATGCAGTTCCATCTGCCACGAAGAGTAGACAGTGCGCCACGTCAATTCCAGCCACTGTCAGCCATGTGTACATCTTTTGAAGTTGCCATCTCATCAATTATTTCGTTTTACTCATCGAACCATTCCCCCGATTCATCGGGCCGTTGACGATAGCATGAAATCTGACATCTCGGGGATTTGGGAAAAGCAACGCTAAGTTGCAGTGTGTTGCAATATCGATATCAGCGTTACGCTGTTCTTGTCAGGAAACATTTAGAAGACAAGTGCACTGCGATTTGCGGCCACTCTTGATGGAGATTGGAGACAACTTTGTCAGAATGATTTCGCTCGCACTTGTCAACTTTTCAAACAATTCGCAGCGAATCCAAATGGCTGATATTTTCGAGCCCGAGTTTCAATTCAATGCGACAGAAGCACGTCCAACCTGCCACTCCTGGTAACCGCCATCCTGACAATGACAGGAAAGGATTCTGGCAGAAGTAGAATTGCCACTCTCCTACTCTCTGCTAAGTCATGTTGGAATGCAGATTCCACACATGCTAATTGCTACGTGTGTTTTGGAACATGGTAAAATTACATAAAAGTTGTGATTTCTTACGAATTCCTTCGTAGGTCCCTACATTCTTGTAGTAGACATTTTAAACGTCAGCGTGTGCTGCAATTCGAGGTTTAATTTATACATTTACAATATAATTTTATTATATCCAAATTATTTATACGTAATCTAAATTCACACATGTATGACCACATACCAGCATCGCGTTCCAATCACATCAGTTGCCAACATGATGTTGGAATATATTTCGAAATATATAAGGCGGTTTGTAACAAAATATTCTAGAAAGATACCCATTACTACACAAGAAATATCATGAATTGGGACATTTAGTAGGCCTATAATACAGTGTATGTACATCTTAAACGACATTTGAAAATGTAGGCCTAATCTGACATACATGCAGGAGTTTCCTAGAATCCATCTTGAAATCCGATGGGGGTTCCAGAGACCCCTGCTCCACAATGAGTGGGTGCCAGCTGGGAGGGTAAGGGGCCGTGCCGCTAATCGCCTCATTTGCATGTCCAAGCGGGTCCGTTAACAAAGTCCGTCGGGGGCTTTGACCCCGGCGAGCGCCATCTGATCGACGCACAAAGGGTAGGCCCCGAGGGGGTTCGAACCCGGGGCTCCCCTGTTTGATCTGGGCCACGCGCTCGGTCGCGTGCCCATTGAGAGCGGAACAGAAGGGGCTTCCCCTCGCGAGCCCAACCCCGGCAGATGGGAGACGAGAGGGGGCTGAGGGTGCCAAACCCCTCGCCATTGTGCTCCCGTGTGAACGGCGCGTAACCAACAGCTGACAGTGTCTGGAGAGCGAAGTACATGCAAAGCAGACTAGGGTGTGCGTGTAACGGTCTTTACACTGTCTCGAAAAATAGGCATGAACCCTGGTGGAAAGATCAGCATACTTGCAAATCAGTTCCAATATACTGATATGTGGCGATCCCTAGTGGTATCACAGTAATGTGAGTAAAGAATCACATGCTGAATATCGGATAATCGAGCTTCCACTGTATGACAAATACAGTGCAACCTGGATAAGTTGACCCTGGCTGAGTGGGGAAACCTCTCTAACTGGTGTGAACTGGATTCGGCAATTTAAGTTTCATCCAGAAAACACGTAAATATCTAAGAATTGTACCAAGTAACTGAAGTAAAAATGCGCAGTTTTTTGCGCATCTTTTTTGGATCGGGTTTGACCACACAAATTGGCAGACAGTCCAATAAACAGTGTACATACAATCTGTGTTGTTGATATAACGGGTTATGGAATGTCATATGACGTCTGTTTAGGTCGTTTTTATGAGACGGCATGTGGTCTAAAGGCGGATCCACACTACGTAACAAAACGTGTTATGGTATAGAGCTTCCTATGAAAAAAAAAGAAAAAAATGTTACATAACACGGTAAAGATCAAAGGAAGTCAGAAAACTGGCGTATAACATGTTTTGGTCAGTCAACACTTGCAAACTTGTTATAAAACATCACCTCATCCTGAGACAAAAATGCTTTAGAACTTGTTCCATAAAATAATATTCACTAGCCATCCAGTCGTCCAATGACAAGTTATCCATGTGTAATCAGCATATTTTATTAACTAGTTACATAACCATGTTTTGTTAAGTGGTGTGGAGCCAGTTTAAGGTCGACCAACCTACAAACCGACATTTTACGTTGTACGAAGGCATCTTTCATCGATATACCCTACGTCACACGGACCAATGATAGGGTTATCCAAATTGGACAATAATGAATTCCATGAATGGATCTGCGAGAGGGCGTGCAAACATGGCGCCACTTCCGCCCCCACTTCAACTTCCTGAACAGGCTCCAAAGGTCACTGCCTGGTCTGCTTTGTCTTGGATCAAACTCTTGATGTGGGGGGTCCATCAATGGCATCATCACGTCGACTAGGAGGAATTAATGCCATAGTATCGATTCGCCAACACGGTCGAGTTAGGGTTAGTGGTAATTACGCTCGCCCTAACTAGGAAGGTCTAATAAACGTTCCAATCGATAGCGACCCCATTATGGATTTCCCATTTGAGAAGTGGACACAAAGGCCCTTGGGTGTGTCCGCTACGTTGGCGTTCTGAAAAACGTTCACTGCCGCCCACTTCCTCGTTCAGGGTTTAGCCTGAGGCCGGAGTGTTGTGAGACTATTGAACCCAAGCCTTGATCTAAATCGTGGACCCAGTGTAAGGGCTAAAAATAGCAGTTCGTCAATTTTTTTTTAAAGTCGACATCCCAACCAGGTAAGCTTGGCGAAAGAGGGGCGTGGCACCCCAGCAGCTGCCCGATTCTGGAGTAAGGGCAGTGACAGGATGTCCACCCATCCAGAAATGTCGTGGGTATGTGTGACATGCCAAACACCGTATTTAAGTCGCAATTTGACGTGTGAAAGACCAGCCATAGCTCAAGAGGCAAGAAACAGGTAACAGGTAAATGCCAGGGAAGTTACAAGATGGTTTCTCGGATGCTCCGGAGGAAATAGTCAGAAGATGACAATTAGGACAACTGCAGTTTGTCAAATTCATGTCATTAATGAAGTGCACTGGCGAGTAGTTTTAAAGCAAAGAAATGGATGTTAATATAGAATTCAAGATACAGACAAACAATGACACAGCAAAGATATGTCCACGTGTTATATCGTTGTGTGTCAAGCTGTTTTGTGTATAAGCTATTTACGGTCACAAAAATGGTGGTAGAAGGCCCTACTCGTGGTTAGTACGGTTTCTGTATTTTGTATGGTGGTTATTTTTTAACGTTTGTATTTCTGCAGCAAGAGGACTCATGAAATCAATCAAAAATGCCCCTATTTACATGGTTCTCGCACTGATCCATTTCTGGAGACCTTTCCCCTGGAACACACATGCGTTGGCCACACCTTTGGCTGTTAGCCAAGCCTAATCTAACGAAATCAAACCAATCCTAACATTCACATATAAATGTGGAATTTTTGAAAAATACCTGAACCACCATTTTCAAGATGTGAGTGACCACGTTGTCTTTCGCAATGAACCGCTATGACACGAACTTTAAGACACCTAGAATGTGCTATAAGTAATGAATGTTCATAACATAGACATTCTGTTACAGCAAGTGATAAGCCTTCGACAAACCCCATAACGTTATGTAGGCAATAGCTATGAATTGAATACATGCAAGATACATAATGTGTCAAATCACACAGACTTGCAATGTATTAAGCATGACAAACATGGATTGTGCATTATAAAGACGCATCATAGCATGTACATGAATGTGTCAAAATCATTACTGACATGCCATAGAATGACACACCACATGTTACACACATCACAATGATCTGTTGTGGCATGTTATCTAGGAGCATACAAGTAGGCCTACATGTGTCACATGCCAAAACATCACATGCATACTCTGCTAGGACACGTTTCTTCAAACATAACCAGTGACACAACACCATTATTTGATGTAATCAGTGGCTTGATAAACAAACGTGCCCTTTTACAGTAGTCAAACAAGTGCATTTAATGCTCTTGACACGACATTTTTGACATGACAAATCAAGTCAAGCGCGCATCAAACATGTTGCCATAGCGAAATGCATGCGTGCCAATTGTTTAATTACCACCCCCAAAATGGGAACGGGTTAGAAACGGGGGCTCAGAACCCAATTACCCCCTTAATCTTACAATTCCCAGACTTTGAGCAATTTCGAAAAAAGATGGATGGCAGTGCACTCTCGCAATTTAATTAAACTGCAGAAATAAGTCGCTGCTAAATCTCAAGGCGTTCTCGTTTGCGATTCGTTAAAAATCCCATCTTTCTCGTTGCTCTTCGCGTCGGATAATTGGATTATTGCGAGAAAATCTAATAAGACGAAATGCATTTCTCTAAATCATCCAAAGTGTGGCGACCGAGTGAAAAAAAAGCCAATTTCTTGAGGACAGAAAAAAAAAATTCGTTCATTTATTTCGAGGCGCGCCTGGCTTTCCATCTACTAGCGATCGCCTTTCACCTGGGAATAACAACAAAAATTTTGCTTGAATGAAAATCTAAATTTCTCGTTTCAGAACAAATGTAATTTAGGACGCGTAATTTAGTTAGGGCCTTCGAGAAAGATTGTCCCGTAACATTCTACAAGTAATTGCTGCCTGTGCTACAGCACAGCCATTTATTTAGATGCTTAGATAAATCACACTTACCTATATTTGTCTACATTTAGATAAAATCAGTTTTACATATACATGTACATGTGCGTGTATTTATCTATATTTAGATGAACCGTTCTTCCATATCCTTTTTTCAGATAAATCAAATTGCAATCCTATTGCACATACATCTAATTTTTACCTAAATTTACATGATTAAACGCTTCGATAACTGGCAACTTGACCTACAGTTACATAAATTAATGTTTATGTTAAGATTAATCATTTATTTTCATATACGTGCATTTACACTTAACGAAACTTGCCTTTTGGCATGTAGGCCTACCATACGTTTAAACAGATACCGACGTTTTTAACACGTTAGTTACTTGTTATTAAGTCAACACAACCATCACGAGCACGCACAGGGCCGCTAATCACGCGTTTGTGTCACGTGTCGGGAATCATGGCGTGCATGATTCACAGATTCCGCCTCGAGCTGACCATCGCAAAAAAACCCTACGTACTTCGGTGAAATGAGAAACATGGAACGGCGCCATGTTGCTTCTGATCCCTCCCAGAAAATCAATATGGCCATGAAAGCATTTCCGCTTATTGGCACGCTTAGGCCTGGTCACCCCTGATTACAGCCGTCTGCGACTGGATTAAAAAAGCGCTCGCATGCTGCACCCAAAACCTCGATCCTTATTTTCCACCGAATTTTAACGTTTTTACGTCAGTAGGAGTCCCAATATGGCCGCCTCAATCACCATTTTTCCCATTTTTCCTTCACAGACCTTACTGCAGTTATAAGTGTTTAAAGCTTAATCCCGCTTACAGAATTAAACTAGCATATCCTTCTCGTGCATACAGGTAGAAGTATGGAAATATTATCCCATTTATTATCTTAGTTATAGCGGTTTCCCTTTATCCAGGTTCGGCTGTATTTCCAATATTAAAAGCGATGCTTTCAATTTCGAAAACCTGGATGAACTGGAGATAAATTGAGGATAAATTTCCCCAGGGCAGACGATTAATTGCCTGACAGCTAAACATTTTTAGTCTAAAGGAGCTCTGATTAGTCTTTGAACTGAAAATAGAACGCCGCAGGAAACGGCGTTCCATACCGAATTCCTTTCACGCTTAATTATATCACCATTTCAAAATATTACACATATGGGAGCTGGGAGACAAATTTTTTATTGGTTACCATCGATAAAAAATGGCCAAATCCAAAATGAAACCACCCGAAAAGGGAACGCCAAACAGGGCGGCGTTTCATAACGAATTTTTCACGCTAATTACATCATCTTTAAAACAAATAGAACACAAGGGAGGATTGAGATACATTTTGTACGGTAAATGAGCGGCGAATGAATTCTTCATTTATCGTTCAAAAATTCGTCTCAATCCTCCCTGATGTTGTAATTCTTTTTAATAAAACGGTGATGTAATAATTAAGCTTTAAAAGAATTCGTTATAAAACGTCGCCCTGTTTGACGTTCCATTTTCAGGGCTGGTTCCATCAGAATTTGTGACTCCTGGTCATCGTCAAAAATTACTACTAAATTAATTTTACTGAGTCTTTTTAGTTGATATTTGAGACTAAAATGATTCCTCGTTCGCCGCTCATTTACCGTTGCAAACATTGAGTAATGAACACAAACCAAAGGTGGAACTCCAAACGAAGTGGCGTTCCATAACCGAGTTCTTCTAATGCTTTATCACCATTTAAAAACCACAAGGGAGGATTGAGACAAATTGTAAACGGCAAACCAGCCACAAACGAAAGATTACGATGTTTTAAAAAAACATTAAATTGCTGAAAAATCAGACAAAATTAATTTTCATCGATGGAAACCGCCCTGAAAATGGAACGCCAAACAGGGCGGTATTCCATACCGAATTCTTTTCAAGCTTAATTATCACATAATTTTATTTAAAAATACGAAAGGGAAGAATTTGTTAACGGTAAACAAGCGATAAATGAAGAATTACAGAACCACACTACCTTTTTCAATAAACATACAATAACGAACACATTGTATAATGGAGGAATGCGAGGAATTTCTCAACAGTAAATGAGCTATAAATCACGAATTCCGCAACCTCATCAACGATTTAAAACTGAAAAATGGAATGCCAAGCAGGGTGGCGTTCCATACCGAATTCCTGCCATGCTTACCCCCTTCAAAAAACGTAACATAAGGTAAGAGTGAGTCAAATTTTGAACGAAGTCCCAGAAATTCACCTCACATCAACGAGAAATACTAGAGAAACCTCACTTGGCACACTGGGTTCGGGGCGCGGCTGACGCACGGATAAAAACCAGGGCCACCTACCTGAGCGGATCCGATTCCTGGGGTTGCCGCCCGGGTCAAGATGGCGGCCCCGACCGATTCAAGATGGACGTTTTGCGCTTCCGTAAATCCATCCCTGCGGGCTCTCCTGTTGCCGTCCTCGCCTGGACGCAGCTGAGGCCGAGTCCACACTGGCAGCCACGGACCCGGGGGTCGGCTCAGGCGCCGAACCCGCCGCTCCCCCTATCGATCGGGGGCAAAAAGCGCCTCCAGCGGCCAGGGGGAGAACCACGCCGAACGCCGCCAGGGGGCGTCTGGATTCGGCCCCAGGGGAGGCGCCTTTGGCAGCAGCCAGCTTGGACCCTTTACATGATGCCCAACTGAAGCCCAAACAATGAGCAGAAAAAATTTGAGTTTAAAAATTATACCATATAAACAGGCTAAATAATTTGCAATTAAAGATGTTATGCTGTAGTAATACGAATTTGATGAAATCTGCTGATTATTAAGAAACGTCTGACAGCATAAGAAATATCAACGTCATTTGATTTGGACATGTGTCATTTTTGGAGATTGTATTTGACGTCACTTGGATAAGAAACACTGACATCAGCTAATAATAAAGTCAATTATGAATTTAAAGGAAATTTCAATGTCATTTGGTGACGTGGACATTGAGTTTGACGTCATTTGGAAGGGAAATATGTCGACGCATGTAGGAAATAATGGCATCAGGTTTTGGTCCTTTTTCAAATTCCACACTGAATGACGTCATTTCCAATGTAAAACGTAACATTTTATCGAGTAGTAATCGATCACATGCTGTACGTTAATCAAATGTGATGTTGAATTGAACAGAGAAATTTCTGTCATTATGGAATCCAGCACAATCCTTTAAACCCTCAAATATCCTTCGATATTTAAGAAAAAAAAACCAACTAAATTAGAACTGGCAAGAAGCAATAAGCGCAGAATTTGAAATGCCCAAATAGCATATAATAACAATTAAACAGAGATACTCTTTATTTTATATTTTAAATTATCTCACAGCTGACCAGCACTGGAGATTTTTCATACAAACTGCAGCAAGACTTTAAACAGTTTGATTTTTTAAGGTTTGTATAAATTATTCAGTTAGCGAAAGAAGTTTAAGGCATTACATTGTTTTGGAAAAACTAAATGTGAAATGATGAATTCCAATCCAAGTTTTCCTATATTGCTGAACTTGCTTAGCAGCATAATTAAGGAAGATTCCAAGGCAAAGTTTTAAGAAAACTGGATTAAAATTTACGGATTTTCGCCCATATTTTCACGTCACAAACTGGGGAAAAATAGGGAGAGTTTCAAGATCATTAATGTGAAACAATGTTTTATTGATGGCGCTTGAGAAGGTGTAATGAGCCCCCACACCGACCATCTTAAGCACAAAATTATGCAGATTAGAAGCATAATTAATTGCTGTCAGATGCTTCAGCTACGATAACGAGCCCTGCATTAATTAGACGCGGGTTCATCAAATTAAATTTAAACTTAAGTGCGCTGGTGGGAGCAAAAGACCTGATTTCCCTGCGTGGCCATTAACCCTTAACTATGTACTAAAGTCATGAAAGATTTAACAGGTCATAGGAAATTACTTAGTGTCCAGTACTGATCATTTTCAGCTTTACAAAATAATTAGGAAAAGTTTAATGATCTATCCCAGGGACATCTTTTTTCCTTTTGTTATCTTTTTTGAGAGGATAGTTTGTATCGTAGTGCATGTCGAAATTGCTAATTTTTACAATTTGTTAAAACATCTCAAAACCTCTACATCTGCGCATCCGTTTTAAATATACGTGGGTGATGTTACACTTCAAAATGTATAGTCATTCTATAAAAAGCTGATGAGTTCATATAAAATTGGTCATATTTTACAGTATTTATATATGTACATGTAGATAATTCTTAAAAGGAATTAATTTATGCATTTTAAAAACACAGGTCTCCCATAGCACAACTTCTATCATATTGTATAACTGACAATTGTGAAAATGCAGAATAAAACTAATCACATGCCACAGGTACTACCTCTATAAAGACAATTCTCTATAGAATTGCACACATAAACATTATTGATCTACATAAAAGCAAATTTCCTTGCAGAATTACACTAAAATAGCAAAGCGTACGGCATTTAAAGCACAAATTAGTGAATAGACTTATAGAAATTCTGTACTGTGGAGGCTTCAGTGGGAAACTTTGGCCATACGTTCTGACAATGGATGCAAATAGAAGAGGCTGCAATTGGCTTATTGGCAAACAATTTTGACAACAGCTTTGTGATGCCCAAGGTTCTTTGCATTGGCACGTGTATTTGAACGTTATGGAAAAACAGAGCAAAAACACCAGTGCATTTGGCACATTCTGGACGCCATTCTGCCCTTCATGCATTGCATTTCTGGAACCCCACAAGCTACTGCTGTTTTCCGATTCCACGAAGTAGGGCTCAATCCTTTTTCAAAGGCATTGTACAAATTCCACACAAACAGCCATGCCTTTACTGAGTGATTCCTTGAAGCCCTTTTTCCAGCTGCTTTACCTGGCAGGCATTGAAGTCTACCCTAAGTATGTCAAGCGTGGCTCAGTGGCAATGTTCGTGCATGCAGTCATAAGGAAGCTGATCATAGCCATGTTTGCAATTCACGTTCTGATCCCAATAGTGATCATCGCAGGTTTCAATTATAACCTCGAACAAGATCTGATAACTTACACCACAAATCTTATTGCTCTTAACTATGTCGCCAACTACATGTTAAAAGCATTGTTAAATCTAAATAGCCCTAGCAAATGTTATTTTAATTCTACCTAATTGCTTAACGACTGATATTTAACAATGTGTTACGCATATGACATTTTCAACAAGTTAAAAAAATATTCAATTGCTTGAACAATCTGCAGCATGTTAATGTT